>CM067496.1:915050-932550 GCA_034552555.1 Semaprochilodus insignis | reverse complement strand
CGGAAGGTCCAGCAGACTACTGAAATAATGTCATGTAGATGGGGAAGGTAGAAAATTATTTTTATGGCTTTAATGAGACACGTTATGCTTGGCAAAACCAAACACTGCATTGCCGCTTAAGAACTTCATCCCAAATTGAAGCATGGTGGTGGCAGTATTACAGTTTGGGGCTGTTTTGCTGCTATTGGACCGGGACAGCCTACCATCATTTGACGGAGCTATGAATTCCGGACTGTATCAAGAAATTCACCATATGAATGTTAAAGCATCAATTTATGAACTGACCCTCAACAGTAGGTGAGCCCTGCAGAAAGACGAATAACCCTAAAATCAACAGTTACAGTTAATCATAAAAGGCTAAAAAGTTCGCAAACTTTCAATTGGCAATGTATACTTGGGAAAACTTGATTGGCTGTCTAGATGCTTTGAGAAAGAAGCTTGATGGAACATTTTTCCTCAGGACATTGTGGTCTTAACCCATGGTTTTTTTTTTTGCGGTTTTAATGAAATAAAACTGTTTAAACGCAACAAGAGTGATGATTCTATCAAATGTAAATTAACTATAAATGACTGCCCTGTGCTTTCCAGTTCCCAGAAATCATTAGGTCCTCTCTAGGGTTCTAGAAGGCCCTGAGGGTTCCCCATTGATAAAATTACAATATGGTTTTGTTATCTCCAGACTTTCAGAGGTTGAGTGTATAGCTGTGTGCTAACCCAATTCCAGTGAACACCACAGTGAAAGGCCAGTTTTTCGGCGATTGGACCTTTGCGGTCTTCACCCCTCATCTCTGGTGGAGCGAAGATGCTTTCAGGCATGACATTTAATACAGAGGTTACCGCACTGAATAAGTGTCCTGGGCAGCTTCAAAGAAAGGTTGACTGCAGTGGAGCATCAAATACCACAAACAAGTCCACTCTGGGCTGGGTCGAGCTGTTGAGCCTCTTTAGAGTTTGGCCTGCCCACTCTGGCTCGATCAATTTCTCTCGTAAGTGTCAGGATTGTTTTGGGGTTTGCCGTGCTGACTTGCAGGTGTCGATTTTCTTCCCCTCCAGTAAGACTCCAAGTGTCTATAGTGAAAAAGCGCATTGAATTGATGTGGTTCACACGGTACCTCAGCATAAATTTGTGTTCTAGCTATTAAGTGTCATGAAGTCAATTCCAGCTTCTGACGACAGCATTTCTCCAGTATGTTCTGTCTGAGTCTAGGGTTTCTTAATGGCTTGTTGATGGTCCATCTGATTGTATCCATCTGTCTTGTAGCTGGGCGTCCTCTACCTCTATAACCTTTAACTGCTTTATGCATCTTTGCCAGTTAATTGGTTCTTCTCATGTACTGCATGTTCAAATTAACACCATCTGTTCTGGACTTTGAGCAAGACATGAAGAAGCATTTGGTCAATTATCCATTTGATTTCATCGTGTATTTCGCCGTCAATGGAACTCTCAACGGTCTTACCCAACACCAAAGTTCAAGTACACATTACTGTTATTAGCCAGGCTAAATAAATTGAAATCAACTGAATTCTAATCTAACCATACTCATTGCAATGTTATTGCCATGCGTCATATAATGAATCCAGTCTATGAGTAGATGAAAGAGGCTCAGAGCTCTTACATCTGTGGCATATTCAGGCAAGATTTCAACCACTTAAAAGTTATTTAGGAAAGCAAAAGTGCTTTTTGTATGGCATCGCTCCAAAAAAACCCTTTTGGTACCTTTGTTTTTAAGAGCGTGGTCAGGGGGGCAGATCAGTTGACTGGTGGGTTGACCTTGCTTGGGTATATTTTCAGAGGAAGCAGGGTTTCGCAGTGCGCAGGAGCCTAGGCATGCTCTACATCAGCGTGAGGGGGAGTGGAGCTGACAAATCTGCTTTTGATACGAGCCTGGGTCGAGAAGCTGGAGCCACATAAAACAAGCCTGTGTTCTGCCACAGTTGCTTTAAAGCATCACGGTTCAGTGTCTCTGGCAGCAGCGTTTCAAAATAGGATTCAATCTACGGCTCGCTTGCGTCTTTTGATGCACGGCGGTAGCCTTCACCACTGAACGCGTGTTTCATAGCGTGGACGTAATGGAAACAGAGCGGACGCGTAAATGTCCTGATATGGGTTGTGACATGGGAAGTCAATGGGTAGTCAACGTGCTTTAGACTGAGCAGATGAAATATGCTCGAAATTACACTTTGCAGCAAAATTATAAATATGCATGTGATTTTTGGCAGGGACTTTTTCACCTACTTGCAAATCTGATTGCAGAAAGAAATGTAAAGTGTCTCAGTAGCTAAAACAGTATAATTACCCCAGTTTCTAGACACAGCCGTAATTCGCAGCCAGCTGATAGACATATAATGTTAGTCTTTGGTTTTCATTGGTTCATCTTTTCATTCATTGGAGGCAGTCTAGAGGAGAATGGGCTCGGTGGTTAAGTACTGGTTCCTCTCAGTGGTTTTGGCTCATGTTCTTAGGGAGTTTCTGTTTGTGAATCTTGGTTTCTCTCAGTGTTTCTACCTTATACTCTTAGGGAGCCTACGCTGGTGAGGCTTGGTTCCTCTCAGTGTTTCTTTCTTATACTCTTGGGGAGTCTCGCTTTTGAGTCTTGGTTCCTCTCAGTAGTTCTTCTATTGAGCTCTTGGGGAGTTTTTCCTTTTGAGTTTCCGTTCCTCTCAGTGGCTCTTCGAGTTCTTAGGGATTTTCTCCTTTTGAATCTTGGTTCCTCTGAGTCTTTCTTCCTTATACTCTTGGGGAGCATCTTCTGGTGAGGCTTGGTTCCTCTTAGTAGCTCTTCTTTTGAGCTCTTAGGGAGTTTTTCCCATTTGAGTTTTGGTTCCTCTCAGTGGTAGCTCTTTTGAGCTCTAAGGGAGGCTCTCCTTTTGAGTTTTGGCTCCTCTCAGTAGTTCTTCTTTTGAGCTCCTAGGAAGTTTCTCCTTTTGACTTTTGGTTCCTCTCAGTGGTTCTTCTTTTGAGCGCTAAGGGAGCTTCTTTTTGTGAGTTTTGGTTCCTTTCAGTGTTGTTCTTTCTTATGCTCTTAGGGAGCTTCTCCTTTTGAATATTGGCTGCCATCAGAGGTTCTTCTCTCTAGGGAGGTTCTACTTTTGAGCCTTGGTTTCTCTCGGTGTTCCTTCCACATGCTATTAGGCACCTTTAAAATGACCACACTGATTTGTAAGGGTGAGCTGAGCTTAGTAGCTCTAAATATCATTCCTACATATTTTTTTCTTTATTCTACTTTCACTCTCTCACTGCAATGATCTCTCATTTCCAGCCAAACCTGGACATCTTACCACCAAAGATCATTGGCAGTTTAATTTAATTTCCTTGACTGTTGGTTTGACCCCATACCCTTCTGATCCTCAGCTTCATGTTCTCTAATGGAGTTTACTCAGGTAAAGACCCTTGTGGAATCCCCCTACAATCAGTTAGCTCTCACAAAAAAAATGTGTCTGCATGAACCTTGCTGAAATAATGAACTGGGTAAGCTGTTCTTCGGAATGACTGGGATGTTAATGCATATCTTATAGAATTGGACCGGAAGCTATTTGTGAATTATATCTTAGCTCAGTGTTGATATCATAATGGATATTTAAAACCACATGGTCTCTGAGACTGAAACCATAGTAATATAAAAGGTTCACTCCTACTGTGACTACCTTGAAATGGAAGCCAAAGAATGAGGGTCTGATTTTTACTCAAGCACAAATAAATTCAAAGCAAATAAATGATTTTCCTTTCTAACAAACAACTGGTACGTTAGCTTATTTACTTCATGGTTATGCATGGTGGTGTGCTATGCTACACTGCTGCTGCAGGTGTCAGTAACCCCCCTAAATAATGGAATTTGGCATGTTTAAAATTTGACAGGAAAAGAAAATGACTCAAAATGGAGGTTTTTAAAGTACTCCTTAAGGTGAAGATTTCCGTAAACTCTGTTTTCATGTGGAAGGACAGCTTTTTCGAAACCAATAACTTCTACACGACTGTTGCTGTTTTCGTTGAATGCATGCAGAACTCTACACTGCCACTGACAACTTGCTTGTTTTATTTGGTCACCAACTTGGGGATTAATATCATGTTTATTGCTGAATTACCTTACAAAAGAAAACTGAATGAAGTGTGACCATGCATGAAAACAAATTCTAAAAATGTGTGATCACATATGTAGTTATTTACTTTGTGTCATGTCTCTGGGTTTCCCTGACGCCTCCAATCTCCCAAATTCCATGTCCAAGAGTTCATTACCCGATGATCTCACCTGTCCCGAACTGTCCAACAACACCTCATCCCCCACCGCCCCCCCTTGCCTGAGTTTTGATTTCACACACCTGCTTCTTATTTCACCACTAGCATTTAAACCCCTCAGACACACATACACTCTGCAAAGTATTGCCAAACCCAGTTTGCATACTGAGCGGTCTCTCTTCCCTTCCCTGTTTATCTTCTCTGGTTTTGACTTCTCTTTGGTTCTGACACTCTCTCTCGGTTCTCCCCTCTGATCTGGTTGCTGGTTTGTTTTACCCTTCTGGTATTGTATTTCCCATTTGTTTACTGGTTTACGCTTTTGTCTATATCCTTTTGATTTGTCTGCCTGTATCTCCTGCTCTCTGGTTCTCGACCCCTGCCTGCCTCTCTGGTTATTCTCTCTGCCTTGTCCCCTGGGTAATGTTTGCCTGGTCCATGCTGTCCATGCTTTATTACCAACCTGTCTAATAAATCTCAATTGACTTTTAACTTGCCGTGCGTCAAACTAAGTTTGTTAATCCTGACACTTTGTCATTACACTGCGGATTATATTTAGATATTTTTATTACCTAATAATATAATATATTTATTCATTCATTAATTCTTATGTTTTTTATAAGCTTTTATTTTCTGGTAGAAATTGGATGAGTATGTGTGTAATTCGATGTTTGTTGATATCTTTGTAATGTCACAGCACAACAATATGGTTTAAACATTTGTGTCTCCATCAACATTTTGTGTGCAACTGGCCAAAAGGACACTCAGGAAGTCACAAAGCATTTACATCTCACATTGTAAACCCCTTATTCTTCAGTCCATCGACATCAGAGAAGCATGTGAAGTGGCGTGCAAAAAGTTGACAGATGCTGAAGTTCCTGCAGTGGTTTCTCATTATAGATGAGAGCTGAGATTGTTCTGAACATTTCGATTTGAAACATATGAGTATCATGTTGAATCAAGTCGGAGAGAGGGCGACCCATTATGCTAATTTTCACATAATTTTTACTTTATTACAATACATTTACAAGCTACAGTTTTCCCAAATCATAATTTTCAATGTTCTGTACATTTGTTTTCACCCACTGTCTGAAATGTCATGTGTCGTTGGTCAGCTCACACACTCTGTTCTGACTGTTCAACTGCCAGAGAGGCAAACTGCTACAAGCTCTGGCCCCACACTGCTGTGGCTGTTCTTATAATGTTCTGCTTTATCAATCTGAGCCAGAGTCTGATTCTGAAAGTCAGGTGCATGTTGCGTGAGAGCGTTCCAAGTTTACCAGGAAAGTGGGCAATGAGGACTGTGTTACGAGATGACGTCACCCTGTAACAGAGAAAAGGACTGGAATTCCAAAACGGCATTTCAGGCAGTTTCTGTGGGAGAGAATTTCTCCCTCTGGCATGTACTTTGAGCTTTACAGACCAGACAAAAAGTTTCATAACACACTAAAGGATATGGGAAGACATGCCAAAAAAGGCCAGGAAAAAAAAAAAGTCCATTCCCCACAGAGGCAGGCAAAGTCTGCATTAACACCCTTATTGCATAGACAAGTGCCAAAAAAAAAAATTCTCTATTAAAATACATACATATTGTAAAAACAGGCTGCGTCAAACACTTTAAATGTTTCCGTTAACTGCATATTAGGCCAATAGCAACATGACTAACCCTGCTAATATAAAACTGATGGTTACATGTTAATGATGGTTAAATTGTTCAAGTACAGCCGAGTTGTATACAATTTCAACATTGTGTTTTCTGGCTAATTTCTAGGTTTTTAAATAACACCAGCCTTTCATAGCCTCAATAAAGTATATGCATCTGTCCTCAGGCTGAAATGGTGAAACAGTGTTTGCTGTGATTGGATATTTTGGTCTAAATCAAATTTTAAGAGGCCTATTTCTTGTACTTTCAGGTTGATACAGTAGGTTATGTGTAGTCAGATCCCAGTTCAAAGACAAACAATGAAATACAAAAAAAATAATTTATGTATATGTGTATTGAGTAATTGGCCCAACACTGGTTATAACACTACATTAAATGCCACTCCCCAACTAATAATACCAATAGCACCAACAATAAACTATGAAGAGTGAGGGAAAATAAGTACTATACTAGAATACTAAAGAGCTAGTCAGTTTAGTTTCCTTGTGCTGCCTGTTTCAGCTTTCAGGACAGACAGTACATTCTGCAGCATATGCCCGTGCTTGGCTACTGGTATAAAACCTTTGTTGATTTAGTGCTTGGCTTGTGCTTGCAGAGTGCAGAGAGTTTGTGTATGTAAAGTTATATTAGCTTCTGTTTTCTGTTTCCTTCATTGCACAAAAACCACCCACTTTCACGCTCTCAACAATACTACCCAAGCTGTATACATGTATATATATTTGTGTTTGTGTGTTTGGGGGAGAGAGAGAGAGAGAGAGAGAGAGAGAGAAAATATTCACATTCTAGTTATTTTTATGGCCCTGTGTTATGCACAGAGTAAATGAAGCCTGCAGTGCAACATTTCTGCAGTCATAATTCCAGCTCTGGCTGAAGCCTCGAATTAAATCAGGCAAAAAGTCCTGTTGCTTTCCTCAAACTTATGGCAGTAATGGGCTATTTTGTCAACATAATGCAGCAGTAAATGGGGTGGGGTAATGACTGCGTTTGCTGATTGAAATGGAAAATGAAAGGTGGGTATGGAGGTTCTGGGCTGGGGCCCATTTGAAGCAGGGTCTCCCTGCAAATGGTTTCTGGGTACGCGTGTTCATTCACCCCTTCACGGCCCAGGGCTGGTGGACGGGAGAGCTCGGAGGCCATTTCCTCAAAACTGGATATGGTTGATTTGGCTTGCTGTTTTGCTACTGATGTATTAAAGTTGAACTGTACCATGTTTCCATGGAGGAATAAAAAAAAAGGTCTATTTGGACATTTCCTCCGCTTATCCCAAATGTAATCCATCATCCAAGACATGTTCGGTGTCTACAGTTTGATCCTTTAGCTTAGCACTGGAGCTATGAGCCTAATGTAGACTACAATAAGCCCACTAATGAACATAGTGCATGCTTAAACATTAGAATCGGGACTAGAATCAGGGCAGAGAGACCCGAGGGCTATGTCCGCCTCACCAGACCTCCTCACTGTCTATGTCTTTCGCTGTTCTCCAGCATAGCTTCACTAGGAAAACCTCATCACACTGCCTCCTCCACAGTCCTCATCACTGCCCCTTCCTCAACGTCCTCCATCAGGCTTAGTCCTCTATGCTGAGTAACCTTTGAGGTTGTGGAAGTGTTATTCCTCCGCAGGCCACTGGGGGCTTCACTTTTGACACCAATGTGCTGTTGGAGCAGAGTAAGACATGATAAACACAGCACTCTAAGCAAGCGTGCCTCCACTGAACGCAGCAACAGGGGAGAACAGCCACCAGTGCTACTGAATGGCTAGGACGGTTGGCCGTATCAGAGAGACTGAGCACTGCATCGTCAGCCCCAGTACGCAACGGAACTCCTCACAGCTCACTGCATCAATCTTTTGCCCCCCTGGGGGCAGCAGAAACAGCACAGCTTCCTTTACCACCTACTGTACTGTAGACACCAGAGAGGTGCTGTACATGGATGACCTTGACCTACCAGCCACTGGGAACACATGCGAGCCTCAGTCCTTCTTAGCCATCTCGTCGGTGTTGCTCCTTCTATACAGTCTTTGAGCACCTCAGTTGTGTCACTTGAATCTGCAGAAGTGCTATTCCTCACCAGGCCACGGGGGGGGGGAGGGGGAGTGAGGCACCATCCCACTTCTGACACCAATATGGTGTCAGCATAGAGTAAGACACAAGAGCAGAGCACACCAAGTGAATCCCCTCCACTGAACTCACCAGCAGTACCAAACGGCCAGGACAGCAGTCAGGCCACCTCCGACCATCCAACCCCAGCCAATGGCAGACTGCAAACCCACACAACCAATCACAGAACAGTACATGCAACCCATGCACACTGTAGGTCCGGCAAAACCTGGCAGCTCCCTAAAAGGCTGCTCTGCTACCCACAGCCACTTGTTTGTTCAATGCCTGTTACTTATTTTCTCAAAGTTTTGTCTTATTTTGAGATTGTCTGAAGATATTGACTTATTTTCTCCCACTATGTATAATGTCTTAGTATCCTAAAATAATGGTTTACCATGTCAAAATAACTATGTACTTCAAAAAGTTTGTTCCAAAAATCATAACTTTCTTGAAATTCGACTCAGTATTTTGAGATAGTATGTCTCAAAATTAACTCAAGCCATTTCCTCTGTCAAAAACACACCCGACGTCAGAAGTGGTTGTAAGCAACTAGTGCTGAAGTGCTGTGAGGTGACCTGACATTTCTCTGAAGCCGAACAGTGAGTGAAATGAGTGCGAACATTTGCCAGAGGTGAACAGGTGTTGATTGATGGCCAGGGTGAGAGGACCTGGCTGTGGAAAGTTGTCCAGACTTTAGTCACCATTTAAAAAAAAACCCTGTTGGAAAGGTTTGAGGAGGGTAAAGACATCGAATATTAATATTAGTAATTTTCTGATCCTTGAATGGAATGTAATATAGGTTACAGGACTGCATATGAAATGGGCAAATAACTTTTCCGTTTCTGTGCTTTTGAACTGTGATGTTGATTGCAGTCATGCCAAGAGAGCACCCTTGGGTGATTATGCCTTATAGAACTTTATAAAACTAATCAAGTTGAATTTTTACTGTGTGAAAAACAGGACAGTACAGTTGATTGCCTGAACTGGCGATCTCCATCATTAGGCCGGTCCATCATCATCCTACAGCAACACTTTACAACTTCGAGTGAATTATTCAGAGAGCGAAGGATCTTAACTTTTCCAGTGAAAGGACTTCTAAAAGTATGTTTCAAGCAAAGGCATGGAGCCCAGGCAGGTTATACTAATATCCTATTTATATGTTTTAATAGATTTTTTTTTTTTTTTGAAGGACGGGTCTTATCAGTATACCGTCTGACCCAACAGCCATGATTGTGGAAATTCAACAAGCAGTGATGCGCAGACCATTCCAACGCTGCCCTTAACACCATGTCAACGTCGCCAAAGACTGCATTGGTGTCGTGCCACACATGCCAGACATCAGACATGTTGTGTTAGCAAACAATCCAGCCTGACACCATACTAAGGGTGACGCTTGTTAAAGCTAACGGCTCTGTTCTGTTCTTTATTCTGTCGGGAGTTCTGTTTGGCCCAAATGCTTGAAACTGAATAAAAGCTGGGACACGTCTGCGTGCTCTGGTGTGACTCGCTGTGGAAAAATAGCACGTTAAAGGAGGGTTACCCCTTAGCAGTTGTCGTCTGGAGCTAAGTTAAAGTTCCGCTACAAAAAGGTAACAGCGTCATTAAAAATGTCATTGTTCAGTATCAATTATTCAGCCTTTTGACTTATTCACCAAAACATCAAAAGTGGAATATTTTTGGTTCCTGAACATTCAGTGCATCCCTAATAAATACTGTCCATATCATATTTATATTAAATAAATATTGTCTTACTTTTTTATTGTTGCTGGTAACCTTCATCTTCCTTCAAGTAACAACCCAACACTTCCTTCTGGGTGCCTTAATTGTGATGATGAGTGTAAATAGATATGCCTTGCTTTGCCTGGAAATTGCAATCAGTTTTGATCGCCCATCAAAAAGCATTTGTGGTGCAATGATTAACATCTGCCAAGATCAAACTTCACAGTGAAACTCATGCTAAACTTTCACACTCATCTTCCCCTTGTTAGACTTTCAGGGATCACGGAATGTTCACGCTTTATCTGAACACTACAGTACCTTACATCTACTGAAAACAGAAAAAAGTCAAGTTGGAATTTCCAAAATTGCCAGTAAATGACTCTAGGTAACCATTTTTCCAACACTATGTGGTACAAATGTCCACCCAAACATACCTTTCAATACAGTGTTTCCACTCTTTACCTGTATTACCCTTCAGTTTCTCTTGGAAATCTACAGCCACAGCTCCAAAGTTCAGTCTTAGAAGTTGGTTTAGCAATTTCAGCTCCAAGTAATTCCGAACACATTCAGTGATAAAGTCTGGACTCTGGTGTAGTCAGTCCATTGTTCTGAGAACACCAGCAGCTATTTGCTTGATGTATATTCAATACTTGTATACTTTTCTCAGTGAGGAGCTTCTTGAACAGCTACACATCCTTTCAGACCCATATCACTGAGTTGTCTTCTTACAGCAGAAGGATAAACAGATCAGATCTGAAGCAGGAGTGGAGCTTGATGTTCTCCTCTCTCTCAAAGACAAAAGCTTTAAACGCTGTTGGTATTAAAATGTTGTGATATTCCAAGTTTTCCAGATTATTCTATATCTAATGTCCTCAGTTCTACCTAATGGCTGTTTTACTGGTAATGAAACTGGTGCTCAACAAGGTTTGATGATTTAGGGATGAGCTCTGTATGATAGCTATTAGCTTCCATTCCACTCTAGTGAAACCAACTGACACCAAGATGCCGTTCCTTATTCTACATGTGAAATAAGGGAATTCCAGCAAATTTGATTTGTACTGTTTCACATTTTTTGTTTTAAACAGCCATTTTCCTGTGATTACTAAGGCTGGGTTTCTTAAGGAAGGTGAATAAGTGAGTGAGACAGGAGATCTTGGGAGTTTGTTTATGGAGCAGTCTTCTCCCAGGCTTCGCCATAATCTATTGTTGCAGTTAGTCTATTTAAGTGTGTATTAGAACTGTGCTGCCGAGGAGTCATTATGGAAATTTGGGCCGAGCGGCCCCGCTGAGGGGGGTTTACACATCCACGGAGTGGTTTATTTGATTTCGACTTTATTAGTCTTCCAGCCAAATCCATTTTGCCAAGAGTACCCAATATGCTGATGAGGCCACCAGAATCAGAGTATGGAGAAATAATTTGACTCGGAAATAAATTGGAGTATCGGGGATAATTGCTAAGAGTTTCATTCGGGGCTCCTGTGTAACCCTATAAAGCCCTATTCATCAGAGAACTTCAATAAAGTGCCTTCATCATGTTTGCAACGGTAAAGATAGATGCTGTAGAATGTTTATGCTTTCTGAGTCTCGAGCAGGAAGCCAGGGACAGAGTAGACTTAACATGGGATAGAAATTTAACGTGGATTGTTTTGCACAGGTGCTTCTGGTTGCTTTCTCATATTTGCGTATAAAAATCGCCATGTAAAACATGTCAAACGGATTTTAACCAGTGACAAGGAGAGACGAGGAGGCAGGATGCAAGTGCAAAGTCCAAAGTTTGAATATAAACCAATAATTACGAAGAAAAATAAAAAACACTAGAAGTATGAGAACCAAAACACTACTAAGAGCCAGGAACACAGTAACAGAACAGCCGACAGCAAGACAAAACACCAAACAAGTACACAGGGAGTCTAAATACACAAGGGGTAACCAGGAACACCTGGGAAAGGGTGGACCTACAAACTAGGGACAAGTGAGAGGTATGACGAGAGGGCAGAGACAGGAGGAGCTATAAATCAAAACAAACAGGTGCAAGACCAGACAGGATGTGACATAACCTTCTTAGCACTGGGATAACATCACGTAACACGCTAAATAAGCTTACATGTGAAAAAACAGGTGAAACTCAGAAATTATTAGCCGAAACTAAAACCTACGAGTCTTGACTGCACCACATTTATCCATTTCAATATTTGCCCCACATAAAGTAAACAGCTGGGTCTTTATAAAGCACTCTACTCCTCTAATTAAAAATGATTAATAATTAATCTTATTCATTATTATGATGGACTAGCTACTGTTAGCTACTCTTAGCTAACTTAATTACCTAGCTTCCATGCACTCAAATGTCTTTCATGTCTAGTTCGTGGTCAGCATTTCATGGGGAACTATAACACACACTGACACCGATTAACAGGTAAAATTGCTGACAAAGTTGTGTGCTAATTGTGTGCCTTCGTAAACCACGTATAGTTCATTTTAGGCTAGATTTTGATACTGTAACTACATGTCTAATTACATATTGTACCCAACATGGTCATATATTTACCAGTTATTAGCAACATCATTTATTAGCATGGTGAAAAATGTAGCCAAGTACTCACTCATGATCCAAGTACAGGTTTTCTTTTTGCTAATCTTAATTAACTGGGGCACTCCCAATCAATGCATGATGGGAAATACAGTATGTGCAATTTGTGTGTTTCAGTGGTACATAGAGATGACCTGTACAGTTTAAACAAAGGTCTTGATTATACTAAGGAGCTAGCATGCTTACTATGCCAAGATGAAACCCAATGAGTAAAAAACACTTTAGCAATTCAGTTAAGTTTAGTTAGCAAAGCGTTCTTTGTATCTTTTTGTGTATTGGTTGGTTTTCTTGTGTAGTGCTGTAGAAGTAGAATGGTGGACTTAGAAATAATCCCTAGTGCTGTAATGAGAAGTTACCTTTTTCCGATTTCCACCTTGACTCGAGACGGCACATTGAGCTGGGTTTGTCCATCATGATATACAGTAAATGAAGTCATTCACAGCTTGTGCACGACTGCCTCTCACCCCAGAAGTTGACTTTCGTCTAAACACCATGTTCTGTGACAGAAATGAAAGGAAACGTAGTTCAGGTAAGGATTTACAATGAAACTATTAAAAGGTCTTCAGACTTCAGAGCTTCACCAAACCATGTGCACTCTGGAGATGAATGAATCATGCTTGGATGGAAAGCTATAAAAGAAATGATAAAAAAAAAAAAAAAAAAAAAAAGACATCACACATCAGCTCTATTCTAATGTTCTGCCAGCGGTAACAGGTGTAACATGGAACACAGCAGCAAAGACACAACTAATCCAAACTCCTCTGTCAAAGCAGGGGGGGGAGCACTGACCCCTCGGAACCACCCAGCAAAGCTATCTCCGCTATTTTCTTCCCCTAGCCTTCCCAATTTATTCGGCGTCACATGCCGACATAAGTGGAACGGAGACCTCCTTGACCTGTTCCTCTCACGGAAGAACATTGAGTTCCCTCCTTCCTCTCCAGCCCTTCATCTCCCACTAAGGAACAGCGGAGTGGAAGCGATAGGCGATGAACTGCTGCTTATTTGATAAAAGATCCATTTCCTTTCCGTAGCGCTGATGTTGATTTAAGACTCGGAGCAGGGTGATAAATAATGGAAGCGGTTCATCATTGCTTATGGTCTCAGGGCCACGTCTGCAAGTTTAGCCAGATTCCCCTTCCTTTTTCGCTCGTTATGTAAGCCGTGGAGTAGGAGGTAAGGAGTGTGTGAAGAACATGTTCAAGCGCGTGTGCTGCGAGCACCCAAGCTGTGCGGTCTAGCACAGATCTAGCCGGGAAACTGTATGGCGACGACAGCTTTTTATTTTCAGTATTTCCTGGTATTTTGAGAACGCTTAACCCGTAGACAAAATCAGTCGCAGCTCAATATCAGTTCTATCTTGTTGATCATTGATCAACTGAGCCAATGAATTGAGTCAAATATGCAGATTCTGGGTTTGATTCTAGGTTGTGAGCATGTGGTATGCCTTGGTCAAATAAGAAAAACTGTTCAACTGCTATAAAAGGCTCTTCAGGGTTGAACAGGTTACAAAACTTCACCAACCAACTGTACACATTCAGAAACACTGTTGCCCTCCCCAAACATCATTGTCCAACAAAAATCAAAGCTTATAATGTTCTGGGAGATCAAAAAGAACTGCTTGGTAAGATCAACAGGCCTCCCTTTTACTGGCTAAGGTCTCTGTTCGTAAGTCCACCACTAAGCGAACACTGAACGAGAATAGTTCGAATGGAAGGACCGCTCACAGGATGCCTCAAGTCTTCAACAACAGCATTATGTGAACTGACAAGGCAGAAATGGAAATTAATGGTTTAAAAGAAACGTTATGTTTGGCAACCCGTGAAACACGGTGTTGGCGGTTTCATGGTTTGGAGCAGTTTTGCTGCTTTTGGACAAAGACAGCTAGCCATCATTTCATGGTACTGTAAATTCTGGATTGTATTAGGATTGTATTTCACAGGGGCATCTCAGGGCATCTGTCCGGGAATTGAAGCTCGGCAGATGGGGGGTCTCGCAGCAACACACAAAACACACCAGCCAGCCCATGAACAATGGTTAAAATTGATCAAAGTTTGTGTTTTTAAAAGCCCAAACCCTTTTCTAACTAGCACTACCACCCCACGTTTTATCTAGGGTGCTGTGGGATCAGTAACAGGTGGCAATAAAATATCGAGCCAATGATAGATGGATAAAACATTGGGGACAAAAACAAAGAGCTTTTAGCTGTTTTGTTAAAACCAATCACATTAAAAGGCTGTGCTATTATACCATGTATACCACACTGGAGGAATCAAACCGTGGACAGCACCAAAGAAAAGAACCACACACACCAACTACACCGGCCTACTCTGAAGCAAAAAGGTACTTAGCTAAACCACAGGATTAAACAAAAAGCTAACTGCTGTACACTTCCCTGGCCATTAACCAAAACTGCACAGGATGGTGCCTGCACTCTGACCTAAGGAAGTAGACATAGTGGAATCCTACCTGGTGCAAATGTACAGGCGCGCCCCTCTTACCTGTCTGAAACCCCAGGTGGTAAAAACAATCAATCTCTTGTGAGAAAAAAAAACAATTTAAAAGTGTTCAGGTAAAATACCACATTAAAATAGGCCTACCTCTCCAACACAAGAGGCAAGCTCATGTACACCAAGCTGGAGGAAGTACTGCTAAAATACCCGAAACAAAGCACACTCCTGACACAAGAGACCACACATGGTAGCAGTTCTCTCTCATCGGCCATCTTGAAAGACTCCCTCCCAATTGGTCAGAGGCTCTGATGGCAGAACAGGCGCACCTGTGGAGGGGGGGGGAGAGAGAGAGACACGCATAAAGCAACAAAATACATGATTGCACATAACACTAGAAGAAATGCTGGGACGGGTCCTGACGCAAGAAAGCCAACCAACGTGACTGATTGGAATGCAGTTCTGTAAAGAGGAATGGACCAAAATTCTTCAAAGCAAGAGGTCAACAGATGCAGGGAAAGTCATTCCTGCTGAATTAGGTTAGGCCAATCATTCCCTGAGTAGAGAGTTTAGGGCCACTTCTTGTACACAGAGGAATTAGTCTTCTTCATTTAACCCATCCGTGAAGTGAAACACTCACATCCACACACTCTCTAGTGAACACACACACACACACTCGGGGGCAGTGAGCACACTTGACCAGAGCCGCGGGCAGCCCTACCCACGGCACCTGGGGAGCATTTGGGAATTAGGTGCTTTGCTCATAGGTACTTCAGTCATTACTGTAGGTTCAGGATATTGAACCGGCAACCCTCTGGTTACAGGGCTGGTTCCCTAACCTTCAGTCCATGACTGCCCCTGACACACAAGTTACTGAAAGCAGAGGTTGATATCAACAAAGACATTAATTGCTGGATCATTTAACAAATCAATGATAAACTGTATATTTATTTGTCTTACTTGTTTTATTTGAACCTCTTTATCTAGCATTGTGACTTAGATGAAAGTCTTAAGATCATATTTAGGTCAGATCTATGTACTAATTCAGAGACTTGTAAAGGGGTTTACAGCTTTCTAGAAACACTATATAAACAAACGGGTCAGAATTGCGTTTTTGAATACCGAGTGCATTAACTGTTGACTCCTAAGAGTTAACCACAACTACAAGCAAACTCCTGAAAATCACATTTTCACATGATTACTTGTTCCATCGCTGGTCAACAACCGGCTTCACACGACATGAGGGATAGCTTGGGTGAGCAAGAGCACGGCCAATTGAATCTCGCATTAGACATGGCAGAGGTTTAACATAGTGAAAAATACCCTTGGCAAATTTAGACAGGCAGGTCATCCATTACCCCAGGGTTCAATTTCCTCCCTCGAATTTGCCCATCTGCCATTAGTCTCCCCTCATTAGGGCAAACCTTAAGGATATTTAGGGCCTTATTACGTGGTTCAGGCCAAAACTGTGCTGTCGTGGTCTCGAAGGAAAGAACCAGGACAAAAAAAAGTGGCACCATCATGATCTCTTTAGTGCTAAGGCTGCTGCTGTGCCAGTGCTTGCTAGGTCCGTGTGACCCAGTGCCAATTAGAATGTGCCACAAGGAGGAAGTGCCACTGCCTCAAGCTGCCTCCTCTACATGCTGACTAATTTGAGCACTTAAACATAGATCCCCACTGTAACAGTGCTAAAGCTAGCTCAGTTTAGTCAGTTGGCTGTTTTTTTTGTTTGCGCTTTGTTAGCAGGATTAAATTGCTCCTACGTAACCGTGCATTTGCAGGTGAGAGAACGAAAGTACACTGAAAAAAGAAATCTGTCACATGACTAGTGTGAAGCCCTAATTAAAACTTTTGAGCTGTGTCTGCAGCAAAGTGCCAAAGGCTGAGTGAGGCAGAAAGTAGTAGCAGTAAAGGGCTAAGGCCTAAGGGTTAGAATTCAACTTATAATTCATACCTATAGATCTGCAGATAACAGGAGCTAGCAAAGAGCAAAACGTAGATAAAATGCCATGAGATGATAATAGTTCTAGTGGGCACCTGGATTCAATACAGTTTAAAAACTTTTCTGGCATCATCAATAGAATAGCTACACCCTGAAGGAATCAACCGACAGGTTAGACATTGTGAGACATGCAAATGATTCAAGTTTCACACTCAGCCACGCATGTGATGTAAGCAAGGACGGGCCTTATCACCGTACCTGACTGACCCCACAGTCATGATTGTGGACATTCAGCATGCAGCGATGTCCTCCTGAGTCATCCTGTTAGAGCCAGCACTATTGGCAGTAGGCTGCGCGATGCAGGTTTATATGCATGCTGACCGTTACGACGACTGCCCTTAACAAACATGGCAGCTCAACGCCATACTGAGAGACAGACTTCTGTATGTGTAGCTCAGTAAATATTAATCATATCAGTCTAAATGTATCATCATTTATTGTTCCTGGTAACCTTTATCTTCCTTCCCAATAGCAATCCGACACTTCCTTCTGGCTGCCTTCTCTTGATCATGGGTGTAAATAGATATGCCTTGCTTTGCCTGGAAATTACAATCAGTTTTGATGATCTATAAAAAAGAATTTGTGATGCAACGATGGCAACAACTGGCAACATCAGACTTCACAGTGAAACTGGTAACCTTTATCTTCCTTCCGGATAGCAAATTGACACTTCCTTCTTGACGCTTCCTTCTACATATATGTATATATATATATATATTGCTTTGCCTGGAAATTACAATCAGTTTTGAT
>CM067496.1:899635-914968 GCA_034552555.1 Semaprochilodus insignis | reverse complement strand
TTCATCATGAAATTTTCACACAATGTAAATGGCAGATCATGTGATCAAATGATGCATAAAAGTAAAAATCAACAAAAATGGAGATACATGTTTTTCATTGGACAGCGACGATATGTACATATATACTTTGACCACCTTATTGTAGAAGCCTTGCAGGAACAGGCCTCTTTTCTTTCTCTGTAATTTAGTGATTATTTTGTTTTTGTCCTGGTTAAGCTGGGAAATGCTGATGCATATATTTTTAGCCTGTTGACAGAGTCTTGCCATGTGCAGAGAGAAACTTAACAGCCCTAAAACAGAAACTTGTGGGACTCCTAAGGAAACACCTTTACATCATTGTAGATGAATACCTTTTTCTAACACACATTTTACCTGCATCTGTTTTCAGCCACAAAGTAAGAAAACAATCTGCTCATTCTAACTTGAAGAAAAGTCCAAGTGACCCTGCACCACACTCTGGAGTGATGTGTAACGGACTGGCTGTCTAACACAGACACATCTTCCGTCTTCTCAGAAAAGTGTGAGAAGAAATGAGTAGCACTCTTCGGGGACTGGCAGTGTTGGCTATTTGATGATGTAGCATCTGTTTTGAGACGGACGCCTGAGGAATTGCCTTAATTTGCCAGCGTGGTCTGACACAGCAGGTTATAAATATTTCCTGATCGAATCCTCGGGACAGCATCTGGATCTGAAAGCTTTGGCAGATGTGTGAAACTTTGGAGTAATTAACCATGGCCACGGGCGAGAAACAGAGGTGTGCCAAAAAAGCCGACACGTCGGAGTAGCAAGCAGATGCGGAGCGGGGGAGAAAAAAAAGAAGTTCAGAAGATGTGGACAAATTGCTTTTGTGGCAGGGAGACATCGTAAGTAAACATGGCCTTGACATCCCATTAGTTAATAATAGCTATGAAGGATCGCAGGCTACGGCTGTCGGGAAGCTTTTTACCGTAACGTGATTATCAGATGACTAATCTGACGTTTTTTTCACTGAAGCCGGTAACCAGGGAAGATAATCTCATTGACGGTTGTTTTTTTTTCTTTCGTTCGTTCGTTCTTTCTTTTTTTGGTCAGAGCTGTGGCTAGAGCAAACACAGGCAGTTATCAGTTTGCTGGAAAGCACTGTTGCTGACAGTTGCTGCTGACTTTGGGATAACGACGAGTAAAATTACATCCAGAGACAGAGGGGTGGAGGGAATAAGAGAGAGAGAGAGAGAGAGAGAATGAAACAGTAAGCGAACAGAAGGTCTTATCTTGACAGCCCGGCCAACGTGAGAAGCTTCAGCCCGGCAGTAAAGCATCTCTGGAGCTCTTCCGCACCGCAAGATTTGTTAGCGGTGTGCCGGAAGACTCGGGGATTCGGTTGTTATTCCAGAGAAACAAAGAAGGCATCAAGCTGAGGACTGTGTTGCCAGGAGCAACCAAAGGACCTCATGTCCTGATGTGGTCATGTCTTCATTTGAATGGAATAATACATGCTGTTTTGTCTCTTTGGCTTGTGGACACTGGTTTTGGGTTTTGGGTTTTGGTCATACCAGCTATTACTCTATTCAAGCTTTTATGGTTTGAATCCTGCTGTAGTAAAGGGACAATCCAAAGGTGGACCTGGAAAATAAACCGTAGAATGCTGAAAAAAGACAGTTGAACAGTTTTTTTTTTTTTTTTCTGGCTGTAAGAATAATAAAATGCTACCCTACAACCTGGCCTCTCAAGGATATCCACTGTGACCAGGCTAGAAACCCATACGTTTGATAACAGCCTTGATTGGGAAATGATTAAGTACAGCTTATGATCTCTGATGCTGTAGGCAAGGTGTAAAAAAGGGAAGTCATTCTAAAGGCGGAAAGGTGGTGGGTGGAGGAATCTGTTAGATGAATACTCGCAGCGCTGGACATCAAAGCGGCGGTATTTGACCAGAGGCTGTTGCTAGAACGATTTTGCACCTCACACGGAGAATCAAATTAAACTGTTCAAGTATCTTCAAGGATCTTTAGACTGTTTTGCTTCGCTTTCACTTTTTACCCCCATTGCAGTCAATATTCACTCACCGTCTAATACTGATACTGACCGGCCACTTTATTAGAACCCCCTACAGTGTTCTTCAACTCGTGACCCGCCGCTTTATAAGTTTGCTATGCCCTGCACATTCACTAGGCACATTAATAGGAACAAATTCTGTTTTTACACTCCATTTCATCATCTCCATTTATCATATAGGAGCGCTTTGTAGTTCTACAATTACAGACTGTAGTCCATCTGCTTCTCTGCTACCCTGTTCTTCGATGGTCACACAGTGGCAATGACGTGGTGGTGGTGTGTTAGTGTGTGTTGTGCTGGTGTGAGTAGATCAGACACAGCAGTGCTCCAGTGTTTCAAATACCTCATTGTCACTGCTGGACTGAGAATAGTCCACCAGCCAAACATATTCAGCCAACACACCCTGAGGGCAGCAACCTGTGACCACTTTTGAAGGGCTGGAGGATGACCAACACAAACTCTGCAGCAATAGAACAGCCATCACCTGTGATTTTACATCTTCCTTCTCTGTGGTGGTCCCGTGGGGGTCCTGACCATTGAAGAACTGGGTAAAAGGGGCTAACAAAGTATGCACAGAAACAAATGAACTACAGCTTCTAACTGTCGAACTACAACTTGCTCCTATATGGTAAGTGGAGCTGATACAATGGCTAATGAATGTAGATACAAGGAGGGTGTTCCTGATAAAGTGCTTGGTGAGTGTAGGTACATGTGTGCAGCTACAGACTGTATCCTGTGTTGCTGAACAGTCTATCAAAGTAGCTCCTTCTACCTCATTCATCCTTGGCCAATTTTTGGATCACTGCTGACCAGTTGTGACTCAGCTGCTAGGTTGAGAATGGCCCATTACCCCCCCAACAAAATCTGGCCAAGAGTCTCTCTGACCATTAATGAAAGACTAGCAGATGACTAACACAAACTGTGCATCAACAGATGGGCTCTGACTGCACACCAGCAAGGTGGAGCTACAAGGGTGGAGTTTCTGATGAATTGGCTGGTAAATGTACCAGCATGCTGATATGCAGAAGCTATGCTGAAGTAGCAGAAAGCTTTTAGTGTATTTGCAGGTACCTGTGAAAGTTCTGGTCTAGCAGTAACACTAGCAGCCCTTATCTCAGAGTGTGTATAAGTGCTTCTCTAAAGCAGTGACTCAGGAGTGTGTGAGATGGGAATGAAGTGGTAAATGGTTCTGCTGTATCTTAATCAATGGAGTAAGTAGCTTAAAATTTGAATACAATGTGCTACACAGATTATTATCCATATACTGGTGGATTAATATAAGTACTCCAGTGAGCTTTTCATTGTTACAGCCTTCTTTATTTTTCTTTTTATTCCTCTCATTTTTATTATTTTATACGTGTGGTGATGGTGTGATAGTGTGTTGCACTGGTCGGAGTGGATCAGGCAGCAGATAACTGCATATGTTGTTACCCTGTTCTTCAATGGTCAGTACCCCCACAGGACCACCAGAGAGCAGGTATTATGTGGGTAGTGGATCATTTTCATCACTGCAGTGACATGGTAGTGGTTTAAACACCTCAGTGTCACTGCTGGACTGAGAATAGTCCACCAATCAAACATATCCAGCCAACAGCGTCCTGTAATCACTGATTAACGCAACAGCTGAGCTATCATCTCCAACGTTACATCTACAAGGTGGACCAGCAAGGTAGGAGTGTCTAATAGAGTGGACAGTGAGTGGACACAGTGTTTAAAGACTCCGGCAGCACTGCTGTGTCTGATCCCTCACACCAGCACAACACACAGTAACACACCACCACGTCAGTGTCACTGCACCACCCACATGATACCTGCTCTGTGGTGGTCCTGTGGGCTAACAGAGTATGCAGATTTATTGACCTGTGAAAGGTCTGATACAAAACTCAAACACTAAACCTCTGAGTACTAGCAGCTCAGATTGTTCAGAAGTTCTTCTGAAGGTTGAAGTTTCAGCCTTCGTCATGGTTCTTCTTATTCTTCTTATTTGGATTATTCTATACATAATATAAAAGGTTTCATGGCCCAAAGCACTTGACCTAGAGCTGCCAAACTTGCAGGATGGCAGTACATACTAGTACACAGAGATGCACACACCTGCCAACTACCTGGGATGACATATGTTCTGCTTGGCAACAACATAAGATACAATAGAAAGAGCAATGCCACCTCTAAGCAACATAGTAACGCCTAAGGGTACTCTAGCAAACGCCTAAAGATACCTTAGCAAACACTAAGGGTGCCCTAGCAAGCACTAAGGGTACCATAGCAAGCACTAAGGGCACCCTAGCAAGCACTAATGGTACCCTAGCAAGCACTAAGGGCACCCTAGCAAATACCCAAGGGTACCCTAGCAAACACTAAGGGTACCCTAGCAAGCACTAAGGGTACCCTAGCAAGCACTAAGGTTACCCTAGCAAACACTAAGGGTACCCTAGCAAGCACTAAGGGTACCCTAGCAAACACTAAGGGTACCCTAGCAAGCACTAAGGGTACCCTAGCAAACACTAAGGGTACCCTAGCAAGCACTAAGGGTTCCCTAGCAAGCACTAAGGGCACCCTAGCGAGCACTAAGGGCACCCTAGCAAGCACTAAGGGTACTCTAGGAAACACTAAGGTTACCCTAGCAAGCACTAAGGGTACCCTAGCAAGCACTAAGGGCACCCTAGTAAACACTAAGGGTACTCTAGGAAACACTAAGGGTACCCTAGCAAGCACTAAGGGTTCCCTAGCAAGCACTAAGGGTACCCTAGCAAACATTAAGGTTACCCTAGCAAGCACTAAGGGTACCCTAGCAAGCACTAAGGGCACCCTAGCAAACACTAAGGGTACTCTAGGAAACACTAAGGGCACCCTAGCAAACACTAAGGGTACCCTCACAACACTTCGCAACACTTTAACAGCCATTCGCAATACCAAAACATCACTGACCTACCAACTGTTAAGGAATATGTTAACAGCAAGCAGGTAATTCATAGCAAGGGGACAGAAACTACCTAGACAATCTACCCTAACAACCACCTGGAATTACTATGTAAACCCAATTAAGTAATTAAGAGGAGTCAACTGCTTTAACTATTCTTTGTCAACTCAGCTGAAATTCAGGAACCCTTCTAGTTTCCGTGTATGTTCCCAAAGCACAGAGAAAAATATGGCATGGCAGTGGTGCCAGAGTGTCCGGTACTGACCACAAAACAAGTGGTGATATGAGCTCAGTTGATTTAAAGTGGAATGGAAAATTCACAAAACAAGCTGGTGAACAGGAAGCCAACTTCAGCTCCCATATCTTTTATAAAATCCTGAACAACTTTCATTTAAAGTTGTTAGTTTGCTCTGCACCTTTCACTCCGGACAGTTTCTCAAGCCTTGGACATATCGAGCAGCTTCCCTCAGCGTTTGACACTGAAGAGACTGAAGGGAGCAGCAAGTCCACCTTCATTTGCATCACAACCCCAACAGCAAGTAGATTTTAGCACTGCTTGCCGAAGTTGCTTATCAGGTTAACTGGGATTCTTACCCACCTTTTGTGAAGCTTGTCCATCCCAGCAACAGTAGCTACGAGGGGCAGGGCATACACCGTCAGGGCTGATAAAGATCCAGACCCAGATGTGAGTTTGTTGGTGGTATAAAGATGAAACTGAAGCTGAAGGACATAAAACTGTCATTGTCTGGGCTCAGGATTTTATCATACTGCATGAATAAGGGCCACGGTTGGACAGTTTCCGGATGGTCAAACCAGGCTACCAGGCAAATATGCTCTTCATTACTGGACATATATATTCTCAATTCCTTCGAGTCAGCCATTGCCAAGAATGTCACAGGCCCTATGTGGCATAAGGTAGGAGAGGACGCCACTCGCTTGGTGCCTATGAGAATGCCAATTAATTTAGCTTCCAACACTAAGTGAGTCCACTGGGTCAGGTTGTGTTCCTCTCTCCTGTAGACCAATGAGGCTTTCTTAGCTCTTTCTCTCCCCCAGCTGGGAAATTAAATCAACTTTTTGCCTCGCAGTTTGTGTGGCAGCCTATTCCGAGTTTACGCTTCTGAGGACAAGTTAAGTGAGAGCATCTGCCAGAAATACAGTTTCATTAAATATGTATTTTTACAGGTACATGATAATGTAAGTGCATGCGGTACGATTACAGGAGGGAAGCGGAAGCAGAGCTCATATCTGGGACAAAGAGAAGGAATTCTGGAGCTGTGAAGAGAAAGTTTGTTGTTGGGTTTTAGGTTTCGGCTGTTCTGATCGTTTGATTAATCAAAGTTACTTGATCATTAATTGATCTCCTGGTGAAACAGCAGGGCTAATAAGCAGTTAGCAGTACATCAGCGATAGTGGCAGCGGGAGTCTTATTCAGGAGGTCTGTACTAAAGTTAGTGGATCTTCAAAACACAGCAACAACATTAAAACCCTGGAAGTTTCCACACTGCTGGCCCATTTAAAGAGACATCATGCTCACCTCCCACAAGATCTGGCCCTCAACACCTCTCACGGGGTTTCCTCCCTGAACTCCATCCTTCCATCTGGCGTCCTCTATGGGAAAGCGCTATTGTCTTTGTCCTGATTAGCTACTCATTTACGGAAAATTTTTTTTTTTGATCTTTCTTTCCTTCATTTATTCTTTCTTTCTTTCTTTTTCTTTCTCCAGTCTTTCTCTTATCTCTCCCTGCCTCTCTTTTGTTTTCTCTTTCTCTTTCTCTCTCTGCCTCTCTACCCTTCTTTCTTTCTTTTTCATTCTGATCTCTTTATCTCCCTCTCTCTGTTTCTCTCTCTTCTCTTTTTCTCTCTACCATTCTTTCCTCCTCTTTCTCTGTACTCTCTTCTTTTTCTCTTCTCTCTTTTTCATCATCTCATCTCTTTATCTCCTTCTTTCTCTTTTTCTTCCTTCTTCCTTCCCTTTCTGTTCTGTCTCTCACCCCCACTCTCTCTCTTTCTATTTCTCTTTATCACCCTGACTCTCTCTCCTCTGTTTCTGTTTCTCTGACTCTCTCTTTAATCTCTCAGTTTCTTTCTCTCTCTCTGTCTATTCTTGTTCTCTTTTCTCTCTTTCTTACACACACCCTCTCTAGACACCTTTTCTCTGTATTCTCTCTCAATGCTTCCTTGTATAGCTCTCTTCTCTTTATATCCCTCCCTTTCTCTACCGCTTTCAATCTATCTCTCGCTTTCTTTCTCTTTATTTTCATCTTTTCTCTTGTGTTCTCTTTTTTCTCTTTCTTTCTTTTTTCTATCTTTAGTCTTTATCTTTCGCCTCTCTCTGCCTCTCATTTCCCTTCTCTTTTGTTCTTTTCTCTTCTTTTATTTCTTCTTTTCTTTCTTTTCCTCATCTTTTTATCTCCCTATCTCTGTTTCTCTCTCCTTCTTCTCTTTCTCTCTCCATTTCTGTTTCTCTAACTCTCTCTTTACTATCTCCCTCTCTCTCTCTCTCTCTCTCTCTCTACCTCCCTGCTTCTCTCCTCTCTCTACGCTTTCTCAGTTCGTCTGTCTCTCTCTATATACTCTTGCCCTCGCTTTCTATCTCTCCTTACTCTTTCACTCCCTCCCTCTGTCTATTCCTGCTCTTTTTTCTCTCTTTCCTACACACACCCTCTCTTTGCACCTTTTCTTTCTATTCTCTTACTCCCTTTTTCCTCCGTATTTCTCTTTTCTCTTTATATCCCTTCCCTCTCTCTCTCTCTCCCCTCTCTCTCCGTCTCCCTCTCTCTGAGTGAATGGAGATGTGTCTTTAGTTGCAGCACACTTCATTTTATGGCAGTGACTCCATTTCTGTTCAGCAGCAAATCACCCTCACGACTGCCATTAAGATAGCATTGCAGCAAGCTAGTGCTTTAGCGTCTAGCAGAAGCCCACATCAGTGCACTCACGCCGCCTCTAAATCTGTCTCCGGATCTACCTTTCCTTCTGTTTCTATCTGCTTTTTAAAGTCACTGCTCTAATAGATTTGTAGAGGACTAATTAGTGGTTAGTGCTTATTAAAGCATTTTAAAAAGCACATTTTTAATGTGAGAAGCCATTTCTGGATTAACCTGACGCGCAGGATTCTTTCTACAAACACCTGCAAAATATTTGATGTCCTTACTTCTGCCTGAAGTCTGACTTTCTGTCTCTCTCTCTCCTTCTCTCCCTCTCTCCCTCTCTGTAACACATACTAAGCAAACTGAGCACCGAAGCTCCAAATACCTCAGTGTGCCTTGGGCCCATTAAAGATTTCAACTAATTGGATGCATGGCATTATCTTTGTGCCGTGCTCCTGGAGCTGAAAGGCATTTCTTAATGTTAAGAAAATACTTCTTATTGAAAATGTAATTTAACTTATCTAATCTTCTTTTCTGTCTACCGAGAGTCTATTTTAGAAGTGCCCTAGTTGCCAAATCACTGAGAACTGAATTTAAAAGTTCCAATCAGAAATCGCACCACGTTTACCTTGCATTCCTTGGTGTATATTCAAGTTAAACGTTGTTTCAGGGAGGGTCTAATCATTCGCTGGAAGATGGGTAGTGGTGGGAGGCGAAGGTCAAAAATGGTATTACTGGTTGATATTATTTTGCCCTGCCTGCTGGAGCAAAAATCAATACTTTTTTTTGTATTTAATAAATGATTTTTCATAAAGTTTTAATATCAGGTAAAATTAATAATTTTTTTTAGTTTAACATTCCAAAATGTGCTGATATTATCAACAGAATGTGAAGAAATAACAGTAGTGATGGTATGTCACAGATGTCTATTGAATCTAATGTACTGAAGAGATATCTACTGAAGTTAGCATGCTAACCGGCTAGCTCTGGCCGTGTCTTGTAATACCACTTTGTACCTCAAGAGGCAATAGTAAGTCCCTGTGGCTTCAAATTGAATCAGTGCAACATAAGACTGCCTCTGTCCACTGAAACAACAAACAAGAGATGCTCCTGGCAGGTAAACTGATAAAGTTTGATGCTAAATGTTTTTTTTCTAGATTGCAAGGAGTGAGAAGGAGGGACTGTCCTTTTCCTAGGGGTGCACACTATAACCTTACATAGATATGTTACCCCCTGTTTATTTGGAGTTTGATTATCTTGGAAAAAGCATTCTCCTTTAGAGAAAACTGGAATTTAGAATTTAGAGAAATTGGAAAAAAAAGATATTTCACTTATCAAATAACATAATAAACCTGGACAAATTCTGGAAAATCATTAGATAGCTCCACAATTATTTGCAGCCTTGGTAAAAACGTCTTTGTGGTTAATTATCTCAATCTCACATGAAAGATTTGACAGAAATTTGAGAGCTTTGTTTGAAAAAAATTAAAATTCCGAATGACTGGCATTCAGGTACTATATGTACATTTAATACCTAGCGTACACTTAAGTTTTGAGGAAGTCTCAAGGCATTATACATGACATTCTGTTTCATTGGGGTCTAAATATGTGGTCAAAGGTCAAATTCCCCTGATTGTTTATCAACATGAGGAGTATAAAAAATGCACAAGTAAAATCAGACAAATTGGACCTTCTTGAGTATGGAAATTGTTTTAAAACAATAGCTGCAACGCCCAAATTCATTGTTAAAGCAAAACAATAATTTTAACTTTAATTTTCGCTCCATAAATACTGCCCCTACACGTGTCTGAGGAAGATAATATTTCATCCAATATCACAGATGGAAATTTGCGTAAGAGTATTTTGGAGCCATCAAGTCTCAAAAACTGTAGTTACCTCCATGCCAACAAACTATGTGGAAAGTGCCATCCATATAATAATGGTGGCTTGGCCATAAAAGGAAAGATGGCTGTTCAGAATAAATACATCCCCACTCTTAAGAGCACGCTGAAGCTTTGGTCTTTTGTTTTGCTCATTCCAGTTCCTGATCTAAGCCCCATTAAAAACTCGAGGGGTGAGCTTAAGTGGAGAGTCCCAAATGAAAGAACATAGGTTCCTGGAGGATCTGGTGACTAGTTGATGAGTGGTCTTGAATTTCTCCAGCTCATTCTGCAGGATACTGAGCTGCTCCCAGGCCAGCTTGGACATATAATCCCTCCAACAGGTCCTGGGTCTTGTCCCAGTTGTCTGTACCAAACCTCCTATGGGGGTCAACCAGGGGATGTCCTAATTAGATACCAGAACAAATAGAGTGTGGCACTGCCACCCTGCAAAGTAAGCTCATTTCTGCCACTTGTATCTGCAAACTCATTCATTTGGTCACTACCCAAAGCTCATGACCATAGGTGAGGTTGGGGATATAGGCCGACCGGTAAACAAAGAGCTTTGCCTTATGGCTCAGCTCCCTCAACACTACTACAGTCTGATGTAGTAACTGCACTACTGCTGCCACCTTAGGTTTAGGAGTTCCTCAAAGTGCTCCTTCCACTGACTTACTCATTCAAAGTCAAAGTTTCTCAGCCTTTGCTTAGTATAGCTTGAGAGAAGCCACTCTGACTGCTCTGGAATCACTGGATAATTGTCCAGAATCGCTCTGAAGCCAACCAAAAGTCTTTTCCCATGGCCAACTCCTTCCATATTCTGATTTTATTGCTTCTGCCACCATCACCACTGCTGCCTTTATTGCCTATTGGTACCTATCTGCTGACTCGGGTGGTCTCCAAGTCAACCAGTCCCTAAAGGCCTCCTTTTTCAGCTTGATGGCCACCCTCACCACTAGTGTTAACCAGTTGCTTCTTGGGTTGCCGCCCTGACAAACACCAACAAGCTTTTAGTCACAGTAATGCCTGGTGACATCCACAATGGAGGTTTTGAACAGGGTCCATTAGGACTCAGTGTCTCCTACCTCCTCCAGCACATGACAAAAAGTTGAAACTTGCCATCTGACCCACCTCACCACCAGATGGTGATCAGCTAACAGCAAGTGTACCAAGTACACTTCATGTAATCCATGAGTAGCACAGAAGTCCAATGACAATTTACCATTCAGGTTTAGACCGGCCAGGCCGTCCTTCCCAATCACCCTCCTACAGGGTTCCCAGTCATTGCTAAGTGCGGAAGTCTCAGAGTAAGACTATGTAGTCTGTAGATGGAGCCATTTCCAGAACACCAACCCATCGCTTCAGGAAGGCCAAATACTCCAAACTGTTGTTTGATTACTTTCCATGTGCCAAGAACCAGTTTCCGGCTCAGGGGTCACTGCCACTAACGACACCCCCGCCCCCAACTCCCACTGCCTATAGGGCACTGCACTGACTCAACCTTGCGGGTGGTGGGTCCACATGCTAATGGTGGGTAACATGGTAATCCATAGAAGTAGATAGTGTTATATACTGAATTCCTTAAGAAATGTCTCCTGAAAAATGAAAAACCTGTACTTGCTGTTTCGATGATAACCTAAACGAATGATGGTTGGCATCTGGCTTTTGCACAGTCCTGTGACACTCTAAATAAAGCTCATACGTGATTGCAATCATCATAAATAGTTAGCACATGAAAGCAGACAAAATTGCATGACAGATTTGTCAAATCAATCATAAAAAAGATTTTGGGAGACTTTGAGAGTATTTATTAAAGTGTAATGAATCGAGAGAGAACACAAATGTGAACTCTGCGACAGGCAGATGGTATATGACTTATTTTAAAGCTAAATAACGAAGATTAAGAGCTGTGTATGGACTCACACCGAGACGACGATGTGAACGCATTAGTAAAATCAGCACTACATTATTTCTGTATGATTGGTGCACCTGCATCATGCCTCTTCCATTTAGAAGTAATCTGAGGTAACTCAATCATTGCAGAAGGGCTAATTTCAGTCATTACTTTCTTGGAACAGTTCCTCCAAAGTTTCTGGGAAGTTAATCTTTTCTTGCAAGACCTGCAAACTGACTCAGTAAATCCACGAGAATTGGATCCCTTCTGCAGCAGTACAGCATAAGCTTCTTACAGACGCGGAGTGGCATGGCTTTTGGCATCTTCATGTTGTGGCAGTGCAATAATTGCACATCAGCATCATTGATTCCGAGACCTTTTCCAAAAGAAAGAATTATTAAAGAGCACAGTGTTTTACTTCATTAGGTATTTGATTCTGTGTAATGTACTGCATTGATGGGTTTGAGACTAAAGTCCTGTTGGCTTGTATACAGCTTTTTGACCGGATGCATGAATACCAACTGCCTAGCACACCAAAGCAACCAGCTGGCATACCATAGCATGACATATCAACAACTAAGCAACTATCTTGAATTCTATAGTAACTGCTTAGCAATACCCCTTCAACCACCCGGGACACTATAGCAACCACCTAGCAACACCCTAGCAACCATTTTATATACCATAGTAACTGCCTAGCAACAACATAGCAACCACTTGGGATATCACAGCAACCACCTAGCCAAAAACCCTAGCATCTACCTAACAACTACTTGTAAGTACCTGGCACGTTATGGTGACTGCCTAGCAACACCCTATCAACCAGCTGGGATAGCACAGCAGCTGCCTAGCAACACCCTGGCAACCACTTGAGATATCGTAGCAACAGCCTAGCAATACTGTAAGATACCTTAGCAATCATTAAGCAACACATTAGCAACCACCTGGGATCTGGGGATTTAGCACCCCTTAAATCGCCTAATCTGCACAATCACTCTGAATTTTCTTCAGAAAATGCACATGCAAAAAACCTCCAAGACTGACGTGTGCAGAACCAAAAGCCAGAGACGGTTTATTAACAAACATGCAAACTCAACAGGCAACAGTAAACAGAGCAATGATGGGAGACGGAAAATCTGAGTGAGGGACAGGCGGAAGTCAGAACCAGATAAAGCAAGCAGCGAGAGCGAACAAGTTTAAAGGGCTAGACAAAAGGGGAAATCCAAAGTGGGAAAGCAGAGATTCGAACCGGAGAGTAACAGCACGAGCAATAGGGGAAAGGCGAAAGAGTAGTCGAGGAACAAAGAAAGTCAAAAGTGGATACAGATATAAGTAAACGCTCAGAATTGCTAAACAGGGTTTGGCAAAGCTTCACAGAGAACACATGTAAACCACGGCCTTAAATACAAACAGTAATTAGACACAGCTGAACTAGTACTCAGGTGACCAAGAGCGAATCGGAGAATCTGAACGGGGGCGCATGGACATGACTTCATCGAGCGTAGTCCTCTGGGAAGTGGAGTCCAGGAGAGCGGGGAAGCCGGAGAGACCCGGAGGTGTGACAATGCCTAGTTTTTATATGCAATAATTTTTCATTTTAATGTCAAGATTTTAAAAAGTTATTAATGCAGTCAGTTCCCAGAAATACATTATATTATATCCCACATTTACATCCTATTATATCCCAGATTTACATCCTACTATTCAGTAATTGCACTGACTACACTGGAAACTGGCTGAGTCATTCTTTAGTTATAGAAGCATCTAATAACAGTAGTAACTGGCCTGTGGGTCCATTTAAGGAGCTTCTATTTACAGTAAATCATTATAAATTACAGAAACAGTTAATTAAAGTGGTCAGCAGTGACATAACTCTGTAATAACTCTATAACAGCTGAATAACAAGCCTGAGGTTAAGAATTTGACATATTGCTTCGTAGTCGGGAAAGTATTATTAAAGTCTGAAAAGTGTGGCGTGTGTTTAGAGTGATATCATCGGTGCATAACAAAAGAAGTGACCTCATTACTCTGTGGCAGCTGCCTCCAACAGCTCGCTATGACAACATGCTCGTGAGGTCACTTCCATATCTCAGCAGCCATTACATCAGCATGCCTCCGTCCCCTCTGCAGTAATAGTGTCGGGACAATTGCACCATGCCAGGCTATGTGTGTAGTCATCTGAAGGCTGAGGGACGCAGGCGGTCAGGCTCGAGCTTGGTTACCTATCGACTCCGTGCAGTTTCTGCTGTGGGCGATGCTGACCGTGGCCTGCCAGATAACATTGTCACAGGCCGCTGTCACCTGAAACATTCAGCCACAGCCAGAAGCCCCCGGGGGGAAGAGAATCGCCGGATATTTCTACCTTGGACTAAAATTGCCAGACAAGAATTGCTGTATGTGTTATAGAATACATCCGGTAGATTTTCTCCACTATGGCTGCAGGGCTGTTGAAGCAAATCACTGGTATATACAAATGTCTGTTGGGTGATAGCAGACATGGGTATAAATTCTCAAATTCATTTTTTGATTGTTTTTGTTATCTTACACTCATCTTCAAAAGAAGGAGAGAAGGAAGAAGGAAGTGTTGGATTGCAATGCTATTGGGAAGGAAGATAAAGGTTTCCAGGGACAATAAATGATGATAAATTTAGACTGATATGGGCAATATTTATTGAGCTACACATACAGAAGTAGTGTCTCTCAGTACAGTGTCGTCCCGTCTCAGAGTTGTAGAGGTCCCTAATGGTGTCCTGTGATAATCCATCCCATGCAGCTTGAATATCCTCACACAGTTCCTGCAGATGGTGCGGTAGGGGTGGAGGTGGAGTGACACCAGGCCTTCTGGACATGCAGCATGTGACAACAAACTGTTCTTCCACAAACAGATTTGTTGGTCGTCTCCACCAAGACAAAAGTGGGACTCGTCACTGAAGATGCCATTCTGAGTTGCTCCATCACAGTCTCGCGTGACACCATTGCACCATCTTTGGTGACGTTGACGTGGTGTTAAGGGCAGTTGTTGTAACGGTCTGCATGCATGCAGTCCTGCGTGGTGCAGCCGTCTGTAAATGGCACTGGCACTAACTTGATGACTCATGGAGGACATCACTGCTCACTGAATGTCTGCAGTCGTGGCTGTTGGGTACAGCGATAAGGTCTGTCCTTGCTTATGTCACATGTACGGCCGAACGTGAAACTTGAATCATTTGCATGTCTCACATTGTCAAACCTACCCACCAAGTTTCATTCCTGTCAGTTGATTCCTTCTGGGCGCAGCTATTTATGCTGCAGTTCTTTTGATGATGAGTGTATATAGGTCTAATGAGTATTATGTCACAATGACAACTTCCAAGTGGATAATGGTGATATGCTGCACCGATACAACAGGGTTTTATGTGTTGTGAGTTATTTAATTACTGTCTACATCCTGCAGAAATAAAACATTTCCAGTGTCACTGTTGTTGATAGTGTAAACTTATGTGCTGCTAAAGCTGTGTTTTGTAAATGGGACCCTATTATGCTCTTCTGGTTTGTCTCTTTCCTTCAGTCTGTTTACATTTACATTTACATTTATGGCATTTAGCAGACGCTCTTATCCAGGGCGACTTACAACCGTGCTTAGCGTTCTGTCGGATAATGTTTCCCAGCTAGTATAAGTAAGTTAGGAGTCTAAAACTCACCCTGAGCTCAGACACTGCCCGAACAAGGGCCAGTGCTGCTACCCAGAGAGAA
>CM067496.1:874355-899311 GCA_034552555.1 Semaprochilodus insignis | reverse complement strand
CGGATAATGTTTCCCAGCTAGTATAAGTAAGTTAGGAGTCTAAAATTCACCCTGAGCTCAGACACTGCCCGAACAAGGGCCAGTGCTGCCACCTAGAGAGAACAATACACAGATATATATATATAGCATAAGTGCACTACCTGGCAACCCAACCCAGTGCTCATACCTAGAGAGAAGAAAGGTCATGGTGAGTGCAAAACAAAGTATTTTAACATACACAACTATAAGTGCAAGTACAACAAGGCTTTTCAGCATACGCATCTACTAGTGCTCACTCATTTAGGTGCTTTACAAAGAGATGGGTCTTCAGCCTGCGCTTGAAGACTGCAAGAGACTCAGCTGTTCAGACAGCCAGTGGGAGTTCATTCCACCATCTGGGAGCCAGGACAGAGAAGAGTCTGGACGCTTGTCTTCCTGTTGTGAAGCTTTGTGTGCATGCAAATGTTCTGCAAAGTTCTAAAGCCCAAAGTACACGCCAGAGAAAGAAACACTTTTCCACAGAAACCGCTGCCTGAAATGCCTGTTCCGAATTCCAGCCCTTTTCTTTGTTACAAGGTGACATCATCTTGTAACACAATTCTCATTGGCTGCCTGTGTAGGGATGGAACTACATGGCTCTGGCTCTGCCACTACCACTTTCGACTGCTCTGGTGGTTGGCCAATGAGAACGGAGTGGGTGAGCTGGCCAATCAGAGCACACTGAGCTTATCAGGAGGCAGGGCTTGAAGACACAGGAGCTCTAACAGAGAGATACAAATACAGATATAATACAGTATTGGGGTTTGGGAATTGAAACGTGTAAGCCTTTTCTAGTAGACCTCAACAACAAAACGATTTCCACACTGAAAATGAGCACAGTAGAACTTTAAACTGGTCTTATCCCATTCCGATAACTTCAGCATTAACTAGACCGCACTGTTTATCAGCTATTTAACCAATTAATTCATTAATTAAATATTTTACAGCTCTCTTTATAATTGTGGTTTTCTTCACATATCTGCTATTTTCTTGGGTGATGTTGCCCAGAACTAGCTTACTAGAATCTATATATTCATTTACCTTCAATACATTTTCTCTATATTGTAGGAAATTGATCACTCATATAATTTGTTCCAAAGCTTTGAAAACCATGGCTGGTCCAGATGACTGAATTTCAGAAGTGCCTTGACATTGGCTGATCTTGAATGCACACAAACAGTCCCTCCATGTCTACAGAGATCAGACATTATATGAAAGGAGAAACGGAGAAGGTCACACCATTCTTGTTTATCTTTATTTTCTTTTTATTTATTTATTTTTTCATTTGGGAACTTTTCTAGATGCTCGAGATATCACACAATCTCCTTACCGCTGCATAGTTTCCATGGAGACAGGCAATATTTTCTATATTTCTAAAGCAATACGAGTCTATTTAGAAATATCCTTGCCAAAGCTATTACAGCAGTGAAACTGTAGTGAAGTGAAGTTCTGCTCAAAGCATAATGACAGATTTTTCCTCAGAGAGCCAAGCTATAATTGTATCTGATTTTAGGAGGAACTGCTGCGTTAAGTGCTTAAGGTCTCGTTTGGTGCTTGCGACAGAAGATAATACCAACTCTCCCCCTGCTTAAAATATACAATAGATCGGCTCTTCAAGGGTTCTCTAGTAAAGGTGGTCAGTTATCATGAGTTCAATATAGAACCATTTTGCGCTTAAATGTTTCTTGCATAGTGAAATAGTTATTCAGATTGATGGAGAATTTGTTGTATAGGCCAAGCGTTTATACTGTATATTAAACAACAGAAGACTCAAAAGACTCTTTGGTGCTATATGGAACCATTTTCCAAAAACCCAAACATCAATCTGAACAATACTAAGCTCCATTTTAGCATCAAATTGGTTTATGTAGTTCCTATGGGTTCTTTAGTTAATGCAAATAATCACTGTAAATTCTGTATACCACAATTGCATGTTTAAATGGTTCTTTGCATGGTGAAATGTTTCTTCAGATTACTACATGGTTTATATGTTTATATATAATGTTTATAATCTTTTTGAAAACTGTACAAAAAATGGGTTTTGCTATTGTTACAGTGTCAAGGTTGTAACAACCAAAGAAATCTTATGGTGTCAAGAACCACTTCAAAACCTAAAAAAATATTTCATCATGCAAAGAAACATTTTAGCAAGGCATTAATTTTATTCTGGAAAGCGTCTATATGGTTCTTTAAGTGTTCTTTAGTTGCAATGACAGTTTTTCTTTCTTTCATGGCTCTTTGCATGATGAAATGGTTCTTTAGTTTGGTGTTTTAATGGTTCTAAAATACGGTCATCTATTGCTACAGTCTTAAACTTATTTTGGTGCTATATAGAACCAACAACAAAACTGGACCATAATTTTCCCCAGGCAAACAACCATTTAATGTTCTTCAAGGATTCTAATGTTAAGATAAGAGTTATAATGAGTTCTTTATGCTTCATACTTCTTCAGACTAACGGAGAATCTGTTGTATATGTTTCTATACAGAACCTTTTCAAAAACGGTCTAACGCAACACCAAACAGGGTTCTGCAGTTTTAATAACAGAAGAACCCTTTTTGGTGCTATAGAGAACTTTTAAAAACCCATCAATCTAAAAAACCGATTCACCAAAGAACCACTGTAGCAAGAAATGGTATATAATGGCCGTAATTTTAGCATGAAATCGTGTACTATAGAACTCATAGCCTTTATTAAAGAACTCTTGAAGAACCAACCCTTTTAAATATGTGCCATTACACCAAGCAGGAAAGCTAAAAGTGCGATGAACCTTTTAAAGACTTAAAGAACCTTTCCGTAAGGTTAATCCTAGAAACATTTTGTGGAGCTTCTGTAAGTCTTACCGAAAGTCCATCATGCTTAAACATTTCATTTATGAACACAGGTTCCTAAAGAACCACCCGCTGAAAGAGTCATTAGGTAACCAAAAGTGCTTCTTCTATGGCAGCATGCAAAGAACCCTTTATTTTTAAGAGTGTATGTGAAGGTCCTTGAAACCTTGAAAAGGGTTCTTCCCTCTTGGTCTCCTTTATTGTTTGGTCATTATGTAGGTACCTTCCCAAAAGGTTCTTGGCTTGCATATACAATTCAGTGGTATATAATCTTTATGTTTTAGAGGCTCTAGGACCTTAAAACATGGACATCCCAGTTACAAACATGGCTCTTAACTGTAAAGCACTTTGTGTTCTTAAATGTGCCAGAAAGGGTTTTAAAAACTGTGAGAGGAAAAGTTCTCTGCCGATTTTAAGCCTTTAGATCTTATTTATGAAAATGGTTGTCTAAAGACACTTTCGCCTAAATCTGGACATAAATGCCATTGTGTCCGCTCTAAATCGGCTTGGCTATGGAAGCTGTACCTATTTTGGGGCCCTATGTCCAGGACTGTGAAATTCATGTTTAAGGTCCTTGGACTGCTTGACACTAGGAATCATAGAGGAGGAAGCCAGGGGCAGCTGTCTGCCTGATGACAAGAAGAGGGAGGTTATGGGAAGGTGTGATAAGTACCCCTCTCTCTACCTCTCTCTGTGTCTCTTGCTCACCCTCCCCATTCTGCCTAACACCATGACTGGGAGGTCTGCTTGTGTGCCTCTCCTCAGCTGAGATTACATGCCTCACATTCCCATTGATGCATGCACTCACAGCCCCAGTGCTTGGCCCCCGAACAGAGGGGGCCCTGTAAATTGCATCAAAGCAAAATCCTGAGGTTTCTCGACTGGCTCGCTGGCTCTCTCTCTCTCTCTCTCTCTCTCTCTCTCTCTCTCTCTCTCCCGCTCTCTGGGCTGCCTGGCTAAAGGTCACTGCTTTAAGAGTGCAGAAATAAAGTTGAGGCTGGTGCGAGACTGGGGTGAGTTATGTTTGATGTCAGTCCCCCAACCTTGTCTGGCCTCAACGAGCCAGTATGCAACTGAGAGTCGAATTAAAAATGCATGAACCATCATGTTCAGACCATGCTGTTTTTAGGGGAGTGAAAAAGCAGGTTTTTGTGTGTATGTTTGTTTTTATGAACTGTAAGATTTTGTTCAGCCCACTTTCTGGCATATCTACAAGAATAACTCTTTGTCCTTTACTGCTGGCAAGCTGATTGATGACGTTTCCCACTGTATGATATATAAGTCATCATTGAATATATACTGGATACTGTCTCCACATCTTTTTAACTAGGTATGCATTGTATCAGTACTAGCGCTACCATACTGGGAGCCCTTTCAAATGATGGTTCCATTGAAACCCAATCCAAACAGCTTAGTTAAAAGGTTCTTCAAGGCAAACTAGTCCTCAGGGACCACTAGACTGTCCAGACTGTTGCTCAACCCCAGTGTTTGGGTGCAGCAAAAATTCCCAACCATGTGGTGATCCCTGAGGACTGGTCTGAGAAGCACTGGTTTAGGAACCCAAAATGTGGCATCACTCCAATTAACCCTTCTTGGCACCCTTATTTCTAAGGTGGTACACTTTTTCTGAAGATGGATTAAATGCAGGATAGACAACAGAGCACTGCAGTTTTTTGGACTTCCATAAAAAGTAGGACATCCAGTTTCATATCAGGAAATCCAAGAAATGTAATCTGATTTTATGGCACCGCACCATCTCATTAGTACCCATCTAAACCTGCATTCTGCCCCCCTTTTAGATCTCTTTCCAATTGCATTGAAACTCAATCCGAACAGCTTAGTTAAAAGGTTCTTCAAGGCAAACTAGTCCTCAGGGACCACTACACTGTCCACACTGTTGCTCAATCCAGTGTGTTGTGAGTTGGGGTGGAGTAAACCATGTGGAAGTCCCTGAGGAGTAGTCTGAGAACAATTGGTTTAGGGAGCCAAAATTGGTTCTTACATGGCATCACTCCAATGAACCCTTCTTGGCATCCTAACTTTTAAGGTGGTTCGCTTTGTCTGAAGATGGAACAAATGCAGGATAGACAACAGAGCACTGCAATTTTTTGGATTTCCTTAATTGGACATCCAGTTCCATATCAGGAAATCCAAAAAATATAATCTGATTTTATGGCATCACACCATCTCATTAATAGCCATCTAAACCTGCATGCTGTTCCTCTTTTAGATCTCTTTTCTAATTCTATTGAAACCCAATCCGAACAGCTTAGTCAAGAGGCTATTAAAGACAGATTAGTCATCAGGAACCACTAGATTGTCCACATTGTTGCTCAACCCCAGTGTGTTGTGAGGTGGGGTGGACCATGTGGTGGTCCCTGAGGACTAGTCTGAGAACCATTCATTAAGGGAGCCAAAATTGCTTCTTATATGGCATCGCTCCAATAAACCCTTCTTGGCACCTTTAGTTTTATGGTGATTTACTTTTTCTGAAGATTAAAAATGCAGGTTGGACACTATAGCACTGCAATTTTTTGGACTTCCATGAAAAGTAGGACATTCAGTTCCATATCAGATAATCCAACAAATGTTCTCTGATTTTATTGCATTGCACCATCTCATTAGTACCCATATAAACCTGCATGCAGTCCTCCTTTTAGATCCCTTTCCAATTCCATTGAAACCCAGTCCAAACTGTTTGGTCAGGGACCACTAGACTGTCCACATTGTTGCTCAACCCCAGTGTTTGGTGAGTTGGGGTGGAGCAAAAACTCTTGACCATGTGGCGGTCCCTGAGGACTGGTCTGAGAACCACTATCTTAGGGAAGCAAAACTGGTCCTTATATGGCATTTCCCCAAAGAACCATTTTTGGCACCCTTATTTATAAGGTGTTTCCCTTTTTGCTGTAGATGAAACAAAATGCAGGATGGACAAGACTTTCACTGTCATATCAGGTTCTGGAAATAGCCTATAGCGTCTGACCACGTCATCTTATCAGCAGTCGTCTATACCGGTATGCTGTCCACACTGAGAATTTCAAATAAATAGCAAGTGAGAATATCAGTTTATTTAGTTATTTATTTATTTGCTGTTACATTGGAAGACAGACTACGATATTGCTTCTTATGTAAGGTAACTTTTAAAAAAACGTATTTCAGAATGCATTAACTTGACTGGTCTCTCATTTATGGTTGAATGCTTTCATAGTTGTTAATATGCTTCAGTCCTTAATATAGACAATATGCATAAAACCAATACATGGTCACAGTCATTGTGATTGTCTATTCCAAATGAATCAAATCACCGTCCATTAAAAAAAAAAAAGAAAAAAAAAGAAAAGAAAAATCTGTCCATATTTGATCAGGTACCTACAAGTTGGGGATGGGGGAATATGAAGTGTTGAAGCAATATAAGCTATAAGGTGATGAAAAGTCTACATAATATTTCCTAAACCAAAGTCCCATTCATTGATGCATCATTATCCTTTAGAGTGGCTTTCAAGTTGCTGGCTATGTTTTTGCTTCAATACTTGCTATACGTCCAACTCAACCAGAAAGAATATGCTTGATGAAAGATGCATAGTTGATGCAGCCATTGGCATCTTCTTGTCCCGCCATCAGCCTGTCAACCTCATCCTCGGTCATCCGCTCTCCGAGAGTGGCCAGAACATGCCTCAGTTCTGCTCCCATGATGGTTCCATTGCCTTCCTTGTCAAAGACCCGTAGACCCTCAACAAAGTCCTCAAAATTGCCCTGATCTTTTGACCGGGAGATGTGCTGGAGCATGGGCAAGAAGGTCTCAAAGTCCACCATCTTTGTGTTCATCTCCTCTGGCCGGGGTTTCCCCAGAACCTTCAGAACGTCTGCGTTGGTGGGGTTTTGACCCAGGGCCCTCATTACATCACCACACTGAGCAAACGTTATCTTCATCTCGCCCTTGGGCGTGCGGTCGAACAGCTGAAATGCTTCCTTGAACTCCTCAATCTGCTCAGGGCTGTATTCCAAGGTGATGCTCTTGGGGTCAAAAGCAGGCTCCCTTGGAGGCTCGGGCTCAGCCGGAGGTGCCGGTTTGGCAGCCGCTGGGGTCGGGGTGGCCTCCTTTTTAGGCTCTGGCTTCTTGGGCTCCGGCTTCTTGGCTTCTACTTTCTTGGGCGCCATGGTGCTGTGTACGAGGAGAGCCTCCTTGATCCTGGCTGAGGCACAGAAACAGTGAGAGGGGTCAGGCAGTAGGTGGAAGCTCAGGGCACAGAGGCAGAGATTGTCCGTCAAAGCTTTTATATCATCTCACCCCAGGGAGGAGAGATCAGGCCCACTAGTCTGGCCTATGGCGCACTATAAAAGGAAGAAATCTGAAATAGACATGGCTGCACACGGCGCCAACAATGAGCTATTGTCCTCAGCTGTTCTTGCAGTTAGTTGAGAGCTGAGAGCCCCCTGTGCAACAACTGTTAAAGTAGATCTGCTAAGCTAGAACTATGGGATATGTCCATCTTACCTATAGCTTGTTTATCCTGTCTCCTCAAATATCATCACTGTCATGAGAAAAATAAGGATGCAGTGTTCATACATTTTTAGGCTGATTCATTTTGTAGCCCAAACCTTACACTGTGTGGGTTAAATGAATATGAAACCTACTTGAACATTGCCAGTACTTTCTATTAGCCAAAGATACAATATAAATGATAGGGGCCTCTTAATATTGCATTTTCAGACCACATACCAAAACTGTCTTTTTCCTCTCTTAATAACATCTTCATACCTTTCCCCTTCTTAAGCTGTTAATAACACATTGTGTGGATGTACTTTGCTTCTCCATCTAAATAACATCATACTAACATTGCCACTAAAGGAAAACAGTTATGCAATACTGTGGTTTCTTTTCATTTAAGCTTTTTCACACACTTCTAGCAGCATATCAAACCTTTAAAATCAAATTTTAAAGTGCAGCTTTGTGCAAAAGTGTAGTGAAGTGTTTACATGATAGTTTAGGCTAATGGATCATATCAGATTATACTTTTTCTTCATCCTATGACCTGTTCATGTAAGCACGGGAATGAAAATCAAGATGTTCTATGTCATGTGTCAATCAGCCCTAAGATGCAACAGCAGCATTCAAATATACTGTATGTATCCCCATGAAATTGTAACTTAGATTGGCCTAGGTCAGAATAATAACTGGCTGATGGATGTTTGGAGCAAAAATGATCTGATTCTAATCTTACTCAATTCTGATATTGGCCTATGGCAGACTTGGCTGATTCTGATCGTGTAGCCCTAGAGAAAGCCTTAGCAATATCTCAGAGGGTTAAAGCCTGAGGGAGCCTTAATCTGTAAATTCTGTCTAATGAAGTTAATCGTGTTCCCCTGAGCCTCAATATACTCAAAGTATGTCTTATGAATATCTTCCCAAAGTCTAAAAATTGTCTAAACTGTGTGGTCCTAATCTTGGGTAATGCTTCTGTAAGCATTCGCCGGACCATCCTGACATATCTTATCCTGCCCACACAAACCAGTTTCAAAATCAAAGAAGCTTAGTGAGCTGAAGCTAACTCAGCATAACCAAAAGGTAGCAAGTTAGACCATCTGTCTGTACTTTCCTGTCACCTGTTTGTTCCTTTATCCATACAACAGCATTCCATTCATCTGTTCCTTCATTCACACATTGCTTCAAGGAATGATTCAAGTTTCAGGCTTGAAAAAAGCATTTGATGTAAGCAAGGACGGGCCTTATCGCTGTACCTGACTGACCCACCAGGTACGTTTGTGGACATCGAGTGAGCAGTGATGCCCTCCATGAGTCATCCTGTTAGTGCCAGCACCGTTGGCAGACGGCTACATGCATGCAGACCATTATGACGACTGTCTTTAACACCACGTCAACGTCGCCAAAGACTGCAATGGGATCATGCCAGACTGTCATGCAGCGCTTTTGTCTTTGTGGAGAGGACCAATAAAACCGTGTGTGGAGGCACCGTAGTCAGCGCCAAGATGAACGGTTTGTTGTCACACATCACACATCCAGAAGGCCTGGTGTCACTCCACCTCCACCCCTACCGCAAAATCTGCAGGAACCGTGTGAGGATGTTCAAGCTGCATGGGATGGATTATCACAGGACACCATTAGGAACCTCTACAACTCCATGCCGAGACGTCTGGCATGTTGCATTAGCAAACATGGCGGCCTTATGTCATACTGAGATACACTACTTCTGTATGTGTAGCTCAATAAATATTGCCCATATCAGTCTAAATGTATCATCATTTATTGTTCCTGGTAACCTTTATCCTCCTTCCCAATAGCACTGCAATCCCACACTTCCTTTAGCTCAGTACGGCCGTCTTTGTGGTGAGGTGTGAATATATTTCATAGCAGGGAGCTCTCACGCATCAATGCTCACTAGCAACTCAAAGCATACAGTAGGATTTCTCAAGCAGGAAGCAAATTGAGTTCTAGTTAACCTGGGAACATAATTGATTTGAATATATGGATTAAAAAAAAAATATCCATCTTGATTTCCATTCCGCTGCTGGAATAGCCACTAGGGGGCCAGCAGAAAGAGGCTACGCCTTCACACAATGTCAAAGGGAGCCGACATTTTTAAATGGTGTTTAAATATGAAACAAAGAGCTGAGTTTTAATATAGTGCCTGCCTTTGTAGAGTTTAAGACCTTAGGCTCTTGATATGAGAAGCAGAATTTATCATGAGTCATGATAAAGAATAGAAAATAAAGCGGTTTAATTTAGCCAAAAAACAGCGTTGCTGGGAAACTGGCTTTCCAACAGTCATATTGAAATTATTTTGGGCGATGCATACTTTATGACTTGGCCTAAGGCGAAGTAGTGGCTTGAAATGTTGAAGCTCCTGCCAATTTCCCCATCCCTCAGTAGATTGGTTTGCCTTGCTATTGTTTTTATTATTGCTATTATTTTTGCACACCTCCCACTTGACAAGGAGTTTCATGGTAATACTCCAAAGGGGATTTCACTCCAAACAAAGCTGACATAGGGTCATCTATATGCCGCCCGCCTTTATCACAGGCTGTTGTCTGAGATGAATATAACAGAGGGTTTAAGAAGCTTGCGTACCAGCTAGCCTTGACTACGCTGAAGGTATTTCTACTCAGCTTTATAGGCGCTGTGCCTATATGCTAAGCTTCTCTGGTGGTCTTTAAGGCTCTGGGTTACTCAAAAGCAGGCCTGCTTCAAACACTTCATTCATCATACTCAACCACTACTGTTAAAGAGATTGCCACAGGTGGGCGTTAACTGCTGTGAAATTGGCAGGGTTGTATAAATTGGGTCTCTTTTAATTTGGGCAACGAGCCACTTCATTTTTCCCGAGTCTTGTCGCTACCGGAGAGGAAACATAAAAACCACAGGTCGTGTTTTGCCAGCAAACCACACTTAACGGAACATATAAAGCAGATTGATCCTCGAACATTTGTTGTAAGTCATAAAAAGGAAGGTGCATGTGAATGTAGAACACAGGCCCAATGGCTCATCAAAAACCCTATAGACCAAGAGGGATATCAAAGAACAAGCGTAACGAGGGTGGACATCCTCCAGGCACTTTTACCTCATAAAACCAGAGCATCAAACGCAGGTAGACATCAAATATGCTGTTTCTGGCACGTGCCCCAGACTTCCAGATATAAATATTCAAGGAAAGTGCCGTGGATTAGCTCACCTATTCATTTCAAAAGTAGCTGCCTTACGCTGTACGAAGCGCAGGGATGGAAGCTGACATGCTGACATAGATGGGGCCAATTTGACAAACTGAACCCATCAGAGATCACGTGACTGTGAGCATGTTAATCCATGGGCTAAAAAAAAGCGATACTTATTTATACTTCTGTAAGCTGCGGAAAAGCTGGAAAAGGAAAAACTAGGATTTATGGAGTGAAATGTTTAGAGGTGCAGTGTGGGATTTCAATCTGATACTTTTTGTCAAATTCTGGGATCATCTCCTTATGCTCCACTAACTGTCCATTGTGTGTGCATGTTGATGCACAGGCCTGTAGACATCTGTAGACAGGAAATAACCAATGAACTGAACCACACAGTACTCTTCCAACCAATCAGTGACATTCATGCTCGTGCAGAGGATAGGGGAAGGGGGAAGGGCTACCTGCTGACCTCCATGCATTGTCAAGAAGGAGGGTACCCTGCCTGGACAGGTCAGTGACATTAGTTCATTTTTACTGTTTCGCAGAACCAATAGCTGAGTATTGCTTTAACTGGTTTGCTAATGTTTGTGATAGGAGGCTAACTGTTTAGCATTCCAGCAGCATTTGTAGCAACACTTTGCTAACCCCCAACTTAGTTAGTGTTAGTTACATTACTAAGTACTAAGCACGTTCAGTGGCAGGTTACTGTCACAGAGCTGCTCCACAGACAGACTCCGGAGATCCTTTGTCCCGAGAGCCATCAGGCTCTTCAACTCTTCCCAGCGGGGCCGGAAGAGGGAAGAGGACAGATGAGGACTGAATTCTCTTGTTAAATCATAGGTCTATTTATTTGCGCTATTACACTTTACTGTATGTATATACTGTACATCTAAACTCCTGGACACTCTACTGTATATCCTGTATATCTGCACTCCTGGACACTCTGGACACTTTACTGTATATCCTGTATATCTGCACTCCTGGACACTCTGGACACTCTACTGTATATCCTGTATATCTGCACTCCTGGACACTCTGGACACTCTACTGTATATCCTGTATATCTGCACTCCTGGACACTCTGGACACTCTACTGTATATCCTGTATATCTGCACTCCTGGACACTCTGGACACTCTACTGTATATCCTGTATATCTGCACTCCTGGACACTCTGGACACTTTACTGTATATCCTGTATATCTGCACTCCTGGACACTCTGGACACTCTACTGTATATCCTGTATATCTGAACTCCTGGACACTCCACTTTACTTAAATACCAATATATGCACATGTTTATTATGTTAATTCAGTCATTATCTGCTGATAACTGCGCCCCTTGCACATTCATGCACATTTATTTATTACTATTGCACTAGTCATTTCTACAGGTCTACAGTTATATTTGTATTTCTTGTATATATTCCTCACCTCCTTGCGAAGTGAGATATATTTATATATTTATCCATAGTGACCTGTACTATGTATAGTTTATAGTTAATAGCTAACAATACTGCTGAGCCGGTACCTACCCATTTAGGTTTTCATACTGCACAACCCTGTTTTTATTTTGTATTTGTTTTACTGTTTTACTGTGCTGTTTTTGTGAAACCGCTACTGGCTGCTAAATTTATCTATCTATCTATCTATCTATCTATCTATCTATCTATCTATCTATCTATCTATCTATCTAACTACTGGCTCTGTCCTTGTTTGAACTAACATTACATCATGGTATTTGTTCATACAATGTTTGCCCAGTGGCCATGCGCATCCATGAACTTGGGTTGGGTGGGGGTGGATCTTCTGAAGGGAGGGGTGTATATGTTTTGCAGTTGAGTTCAAATAGCAACAATTGTTCATTGGTTCAACAATGAACATCTGATCATCTGCTTTCAAGCTACTTATTTATATTTGCAGAAGTATGAATAAATAGTCAGCGGATTAGCATGCTCACACTCATGGCCGTGTCATTATGCAGCTCAGTCATATGCTCTCTGCTCTCTTCAGTTTGGATCACACAGTAAATGTCAAAGCTGTAGTGTAGTTTGTCAGCATTAAATGAGCAGCAGCTCACACGAACATATCATGGCCATGCTTGATTATGACTGTCATTTGAAGCTTGTAATATGTTTTATCTGACAGGCAGTGTCATATCCTTTATCCTTGTATGTGTCAGTCTTACAGTGGCTTGGCTGGTGGAACTCTCACCTACACTAAATGTCCACTTTCCCTATAGGTCTACTATATAGGTGTGCAATTACAGACCATAGCCCATCTGCTGTCATGTTCAGTGTGCCAGCTACCCTCTACTCCATTCATCAGTTTCTGATCAAGTAGTATGTGGTATATAATATGATATGTTTATGATGATCAGATATTGTTCACAGTCAGCTCCATAATTGTTGACACACTTATGTAGTCCTATTGTGTCGTCCTTGGCTTACAGTTTCACTGGTATATAAGGTAGTATGAGGTGCCAGAGAGGTCAGATTCCCTTCGAAAGCATAGAGGAGATTAGCGAATACACAAAAAGTGTATTGACTCTCATAAATCAGATCTGAAAATGGCCAATGTTAGACAATGGCTAATGCCTAAAAGCTGACGTTTAAAGAATGTAAGAGACGTTACCGTATATTGTACCTTGTATGTGTCAGTTTGAGTGACGCTTTCAGAAAAGAGCCCTGACATAGAACTGCCGCTGCTGTTTTTAACAACTAACACCTGGTTAGACTGCAGCTCTTATTCACAGTGGTGTATGTCGAACTTCCAGAAGGCCTAGAGTGATGCTTATTTTGTCATGAACTTGGTTCCACCCATTGTTCCACCATTTGTGCTTAGTATTGTATATACTTATTGTCTATGTATATTTTTTGTATCTAGGTACTGTAAGGGACTTCGCACCTAAGTTTTTCACTCACCTTCACACCTGTGAAAATGTGACGTGACAATAAAAGTGATTTGATTTGATTTTGTAAATCAAAACATTGACTGGTTGATTTCCCCATCAGTTGCAAAACCATGGGGCAGCTATGTAGATACCTAGACGTTGCGGAGTAAAATAATAGAATTGTGATGTTGAAACCGTTAGTTTTCAGCCAAAACTTAAAGGCAACTTAATTTTTCCAAAGTAAATGGTTGATTTGTGTTTTAGTGTGAAACACTGTCCTACAGAAACTTACTGAGTCTAACAGATTTATTCAAAGTGGTGATAATAGGAACCAGAAGTCCACCTCTAAAAGCTCCCTCCCAGAAAATTATTCCATGACAAATGGTTATGAATACACTACCTGATGTCTGCCGTATTGTTTCATGACAGTTTCATGCTAAGGTTTAGGTTTAAAATGTATTTTAACCCATTCGTTTTAATCCAAAGTGTTGTGAGGCAAAATAGTCCCTAAAGAAATCTTTTCCCACCATCTAGATTCCAAGTATACAGTAGGGTCACTGGTGGTTTGGGTAAATAAAATGTCTGTATTTGTGTTGTAGATATAGTGACCCCTGGTTCCCATCACCACCACTGTAAAGAAATCTGGCATGGGATTGCTAGGTAGTGCACTTATGCTGTATTCAGTTCTGTATTCTTCTTTCTGGGTATCAGCACTAGCCCTGGTCCGGGAAACGTCTGAGCTCAAGGGGAGTTTTAGACTCTAACCTGTTTGTACTAGTTAAGATACATCCTCTGACAGAACATTAAGCACTTTTGTAAGTCACTTTAACAGCGCCTGCTAAATGCCGTAAACGTAAATCTGTACCATTTCACAAAACACTTCTCTGAATGATTCCATTTGCATCTGAAGGACTAAAATGTTTGGAAATTTGGAAAATGGTGGAATTTTTGGCGGGATTAATGGCGGGATTAATTACTGGGTTACAGTAAATGATGACCTATATGACAGGTGTTTCTGATAAATTGGCCAGTGAACCACAGGTAGTTTCAATGATTTTATCCACCCACAGTTCAATTCTTCATATTCCATGTACATAGTTATCTTTTAGATAGTTGTAATTAGGGTCATTTCTTTTGGTCCATTCATCATGAAACGTGCACTCAGCATAAAGGGTGGCTGGAATTGGTACAAGAAGCCAAGAAGTAGCATTACAAGCTTTCGATGACAGCAATGATATACTCAGTAACAGGACAGTTAATAAAGATAAATAAATATATCAGCATTGCACTGCAGTATCAGAGTCTTGCTGATCCCAGCAAGTCATGAGTTGTGTAACTGAGAAGACTTTTTCGCCAGGCTCTTCAACTTAAAGCCTTCATAAATATTTATTTGCTGATGGAGAAACGCGTGTCCCTTTGTTCGCATGGAAATGAGTTGGCGTGTGGTGAGAGCGCGTCGACAAAGGTTGATGGAAGCACTTTGAGAGCCACTCGGTATCCTTACAAATCTTTTCTTCACTCAGAGAGGTTAATCAATGTGCAGTCGAGCAAATCAACTGTGGCGCTCAATGACAGGGAAAACGCGCTGGTGGAAAGAAATCATTATAATCAACTTGCTCCTTCAACGGCAAAAATGTGACCGAAAGATGTGAGTGTGGGAAAGAGTAAGAATTGCCTCCTCCAGCTCGTCGACTTCTGATCCAGCCGCGCTGCCGGCCTTCGCCCGTGTTTTAAAGTGTGCGTAAATTGATTTAGTGTGTTTTCCAGACGTGAACAGTTTGTTACTGGGGGGAGAGGATTGAACGGGGTTGGTGGGGGCGCAAGTTTAGAATTCTTTCCTTCTAAAGTGTGCCCTCCGTAACCTCTCTTAATTAGCAATTGCACTATAGGGCTGTAGCTGCAAGGACTGGAATGCAATCAATATTGTTTTCGATAAAGGCGATACAGTTTGTATGATTTCATGGACGTTGCCATGACAACGGAAACCCAGCGGCAGATCGTTGTGTAAGGAGTGACCGCAGGCTGGAACGCTTGTTTGGTGCTTTATCTCTGCTTTCATATCCGAATGCCTCCTGTACCTCCTGATGTCCTGTTATGTAAATACTGTCAGGGATTTTAGGATCTTGCAGAGAGGTGGTTATAGTTTGGACTACCATTTGAAAGTGGGTGGCAATCTCACCTACACTCAATGTCCAATTTATTAGAAACATTTTCTTTATAGGTCCATTATATATGTGTATAATTACACAAGACTGTAGCCCATTTGTTGTCATATACAGTGTGCCACCTATTAGACCACATGGTATGTGGTGTATCTTTTCTTGGCCCTTGTTCGGGCAGTGTCTGAGCTCATGGCAAGTTTTAGACTCTAACCTTCTTATACTAGCTGGGAAACATTATCCAACGGAACACTAAGCACGGTTGTAAGTCGCTCAGGATAAGAGCATCTGCTAAATGCCATAAATGTAAATGTAAATGTATATAGTAACTTTATTATGCTGATTAGACATCTTTTACAGCCAGCTCCAGAACAGCAGTTGTCCATGACTTCCAATTTTACTGGGGTATAAATATCAGGTGCCAAAGAGTCCAAATTCCCTTAATCACTTATCAACATGGGGAAGATGGGGAACAAGAGGAAGAATACATAAAAGAAATCAGATATAATTGTCCTGACTTTCATAAATTAGGCCTAAAAATGCTCTTATCCACTTTTAGACAAATAATTAAGAAGGTTAAAACAACTGGAGCTGTAGTGAACCTGCCTGGAGGAGGGCATGTGTTTATTTTACCTTCATCAACAGTGAAAAGGATAGATGGTGAGAAGGACAGATGGAGAAATGGTTGTGTGACAGCCGCCCGTCTCTTGGGCACCAATGACAGCTGTGAAAAGCTGTGGGAAGGCAGTGCATCAACCCTACATGCTGAAGACGTCCACCAGAGACAATGAGAAGTGGCTGGAACACTATGACACCAGTGAGAGACACTGGGAAGATGACGACAGCCGTAAGTGGTGTGAGGATGGCGCCAATGCCATGAAATATGTATTTAGCTTGATGTTTGATCCAGTTGGCTGAGCTGTAGGGTCAGGTGCTCATGCTGCCCCGTTACCACCTCCTCTGCTCCGCAGCTTGGCCATCAGGCATAGTACAGTGGCCTTGCTGCAGAACGGGAGGTGGGGCTCAGAGGGCAGGAATCTTGGTGCAGGTGCCGTCCCTACTTTTAGCTGTCATCACTCGCAGCTGCTGTCACTCTTGCCTGTCCTCAACTTCCCACTGTCTCTTGTGACTGTTAATCTCCTCCCACCATTTCCTGGGGCTGAGATCCTCACCCTGCCATCTCTGGTGGCTGTCAGCACGTAGGGTTCGGTCACCATCTTCCTGCTGCCTCTTGTGGCTGTCATTGATGCCTAAAGGATGGACACCTGGCTCAGGTTGATTTGCAGAAGATGCTAGCATTTTAGGTTCACCACAAGATGTACCAAGAAAAGACTTGTAATGCTGGACCACCTCCCAAAAATCCCCAGTGACTCTATGGTTAGAAACTGGCCTCAAATGTAGGCAAATGTAGACAAAATGTAGGCCTTGTAGTTAATATGTAGAGGATTCAGTTCAGGTATAGGCAGGTGTGGATGCATGTCTGAACAGGACTGATCTGTCAACAAGGATTCACAAAGATTTGCAGTTAGAGTTGAGTCCAGACATTCTGTGCTTGTCATCTTAAGCAGCAGAAGGCAGTTCATTAGATCAGCCTTCCTGAACTGAGATGGGCCTGAGTAGTGGACTGATCACATGAGGTTAAATGGGAACGCAAACCGTAGACTGGACATTCTATCAGTCGATGAGTGCAAGATTTGCATGACCCTACCAAAGTCTATGGCGGTCTTTGCACATTACACTATAATTATGGTTACTGGGTAATGGGACCTGTACATTCATTTAGATCTCTCATAGACCTTTAATGGTACCTTCTTCTTGGGCCCTGCACTTGAAAGTCCTCTCTCTACTCTTCCCCCACGATTGATGAATGATGAATTAATGAACCCGGTCCATTTCATTTACAAGAGTGAGGGCGCGCATAGGACGGGACCGCATAGAAATACCATTTTAATCTATTACAACCCCTTTCAGTTCTAGCGCACAATGCAATTCATCATCTTTGTCTGGCCCAGTCACGGTATTGCCTTATATGATTGTGTTATCCATTTAGCTTCTCCTTACCTGATCCAGCCGGTCCCTCTCAATCTGACGCTGGAGGAAAAAGAATACGCGTGCTTGGATGTATCGAGCAAGGGTTAAGACCATTATCCTCCCTGTCCTTAGCTTAGAGGTCAGAAGAGAGTTTCAGAGGCCTGACAGCTTGTCTAGGCTTGTTAAATAGGGAGGGAGAGTGAGGGTGTGTGTGCGCGTGAGGGCGTTTGTGTGTGTCTGATGGGGGGGAAGTTGAGTCACAGATGAGTGTCAAGGTCACACCTCCCCAAAGACTGAAACTAAATGCCTGGAACAACAGGAAGAATAATGAGACAGAGAAACGTGAGACACGTACACACACATATATGTGTACTACGCAGATATAACATGGTGTGCAAAAATCAGAGTTCATACATCAGAGCTCATTTCCGGTCTAAACAGCTACTAAGTACAAGTTACTCATTTTTGTTGGCATCAACAAACAGTAGAAAACCTATATTTAACAAACTTATAGACTCAAAGAAATCTGCAGGGATACTTTTCCACACCTCCAAAGTTCAGTCTTAGAAGTTGGTTCAGTTTTCCATTCATCCAGACATCCAGTGATGGTCTTGACTCACTGATGGGGCCAGTCCACTCTTTGGAGAACACCAACCCAACAGTGTCTTTGTTGTTTTGGGAAACTCCTATTTCACTTACTCCTTCCTTTAACCTCCCATTTCCCTATGCAGGTGGATTGTCTCATATGTAACATCTCTTATCCAAAAGATCTACAGAAAATGTATCCATGGTATTCCTATGCCTCATTGTGCCTCGCATGAATTGTGAACACAGATTCAGTGAACACTAAGCTCACTAACAACAAAACCATGGACGCATACCAACATACACTCATCATAGAAAGAGTATTTGAATCCAGAAGGAGGTGTCGGATTGCAATACTATTGGGAAGGAAGATAAAGGTTACCAGGAACAATAAATGATGATAAATTTAGACTCATATGGGCGATATTTATTGAGCTACACATACAGAAGTAGTGTCTCTCAGTATGGAGTTGTAGAGATTCCTAAAGGTGCTGCATGGAATAGCTGCATCTATTCCATGCAGCTTGAATATTCTCATACAGCTCCTGCAGATGGTGCAGTAGGGTTGGAGGTGGAGTGACAACAGGCCTTCTGGATAAGTGATGTGTGACAACCAAATGTTCATCTTGCTGCTGACCACGGTGCCTCCACACACAGATTCATTGGTTCTCTCCACCAAGACAAAAGCAAGAATGAATTCAGGATCACTGAAGATGACCCGCTGCCATTCTGAGTCACTCCATGACAGTCTGGCACGACACCATTGCCGTCTTTGAAGACGTTGATGTGGAGTTAAAGGCAGTTATCATAATGGCATGAATAACCAGAAAAGCTTGGAGCTGTACCAAAATCTTCATAGCAACAAGGTTTGGGTCTGGGGGTTATAGTGAAGACGGCAAACAAATCTGTTTACTTAAAAGCAGATACTGACCTGCTCGGATACTGGAGAGTCATGATTGGGTGGCCACTGTAAAGACAGGACAGTTTCACACAGTCGGATACTCAACTTGGAACTTGGGATGTCATGCAGTCATGCCGCTGCTTGTTCATGGAAGTTTCGCAGACAATAGTAGCCCGCCCATTAAATCAAAATCATTACTTGAGATTATACCACTTTCAGCCATATTGAAGTGAGATATGGTGACTGACATATTATGGTTGTTAGCACAGCTGTTATATTTGTGATTATTGGATATACACAGTACATGTGCAACAGAGATTTGCGCACAACTAGAAGGCAGAAAGCGTCAGAAAGCAACATGTCTCATCACAGCAAGCAGCACTCTTCGCAGACTAAAACAATAATTATTATACAGTAAATGGCACTAATCTCAGAGAGGTTCACCAGAGATTGTTTAATATCCTGAGTGGACCAAAATACAATAAAGTTTTAATTCACTAATTCACTGCTTTGTTTTCACTTGTGCCACTCTCATTTTTCAATCACTCTCTAGCTCGCTCGACCACTGCTGCGCTCTCTCTTTCCAACTCTGAATGGTGTGTTTAAACAGTAACTGACAAACCCTACTCAATCTGCCGTTAAGGAACCCAATGTGACAATGTCTTCTGATCTCTTGTGTTAGGTTCCCACTGTTCAAATGGACAGTGGGGTGGATTTAGAGCAGCAGGTGAATTTGGACACAACAATAAAAAGAACACCTCTCACGTACAACTCGGCTCTCTTTCTTCTTACCAAGGAACCATTCAAGATATAGCCGATGTTGTCAAATAAGGAGAAGACAACAACCAAACCAGGTCATTTGGGTGACCATAAAGGCTTCTGTGATTTGGATTGCTCCTGTTAGCTTAACATTTCATGAATAGCTAACTTAGTAAGGCATTCATAGAGACCTGATGCCAATACGGATAGTCAACTATTATTAATAAACAGTCTATGTAATGTTATACAGACAAACAGAATGCAAAATCTACATTAATTACAACAGCTGACTAAGTTACCAAAGCAGTTTTGCCATCTGGCTGCACATGCACCAGGTGATGGTTGTAAAAGAGGTTACTTGCCTATGCCTTATAGTAAATAGTAAAAAAAATAGTAAAAAGTTACATTATATTGTATTTTGAACGAATGAATAAATGAATAAATTAATACTTTTTTTTACTGTGATAAACTGCTTTTAGTGGTCACTGGGTTTACATTCAGACTTTCAACACTGTTGCTCACAGTCACTCTCACTCTAAGAGTTATTAGTTATTCTATACAGTATTGTATATATTGTATATAAAATTGTATATAGTCCTTATCCTGTTTTGTGCTTGTCTTCCTATCTGGTGTCGACCCAAAGAGAATGAGTTCCACTCAAGGATTATTCTTCATGCTCTGAGGGAGTTGTTCCTTGCCACTGTGGCCCTTGGCTTGCTCACTGGGGGATTTGGACCTGCACTGTAAAAAGTGCAACCTTCTTCAATTTGTTACAAGCAATTAAATTTCTTACTGGAAAGAAAAAAAAAGTTTTACTCAACTCAAAAAACTACTTTGATTGAAAGAATCATTCCTTCAAAGTCGTTGTTTTTAGAATAAATAAACCTAATTCATTTGCTGGTAACAAATTGAAGTCATTTTTTAGGTTGGACCAATGAAACACTTGGAACACTTGCTATGGATTCTCTGTAAATCTGCTTTGTGACAACATCTGGGCACTATATACATAAACTTGACTTGAATGAATAGTCTTTTGAGGTTTTGTGCACTTGAGAAGCAATACATTGCTCTGTGATCTGAGGAACTGCTTTCGCTACTGTTTTTGCAGTTGGTAATCAATGGAAGGAGAACCACCAAGGGAGAACGCTGCGCTTCCTACAGAGGTCTGTGATCAAATAATTCTGTCTCCAGCCACTGATTGGAGCTCCAGCCGCTTTCCTCGACTGTAGTGACACAGCCTCAAACTGAGCATGTAGTCCCAGAACATATAGCCTTAAAGACATAAGCATTAAAGACATAGAGCCTAAAATAAAACAACCCCTTTATAAAGGTAGTGTCGCTTCATTGACTTCACAAAACAACTCTTCCATTCACAATCCAACTGGATTTTCAGCCCATAGCTTTACATACAGTGGTCATGTGAAAGTGATCATGGATAAACTGTACTTAATGGCTGTGTTGACCAGAAATAATTTTTTTACATCATAGAAAAGAAAAGTTCAAACATGCAAATAATAATTTTATCATTCAAATGAAGGTTTCTGAATATGTGTTGCCTTTACAAAAGAACCAATTAAAAAAAAAAACCCTCAAAAAATCTAGTTCTAGTTCGTTTTTGATGATGATAAATGAGGTGGTGTATTGACCGGGCTGTAGATAGAGTTAGCCCAGGACCCCCCGAATGCCTTAAAATGACCCTGAGCACAGTACAGTCTTATTGTGTATGAAGGGACTGTTAACTGTTGGCGGTAATCCCCGTGTCTGGCTTTAGCCCTGCTAGCATGACCCCACGGCCACTTTACAGAAACAAAACAGCATGTCATGTCATTGATTTATGATTGCTTTTGAAGGCATCTACTTGTCATTCTGCTGCAGTCACTCTTTCTCTTTCTGCCTGAGAGGGAAGCTCCCTCGATCCCCTCTCTCCCCCTCCCCTCAGCGTCTACCGTTCTTTATGGTTTAACTGTCCAGCCAGACTCTGAGCCTTTAAGCATGGAGATAAAGGGAAAACTGGAGCAGGGGCCAAACAAGGGGGACCAAAGAGGCTAGCGGCAGCAGCTGAACGCTCTAGGGGTCTAGTGGAGGCTTGGGGGGGGCACTATGGAGGTGAACATGTCTGGTGTTGCGTCTGACATTTTCGCCGTTGCCCAGAAGAGCCCAGTGATCTAATAAAAGAGCAGTGGGCTCCAGGCGCCTTGCTCCGAAGGCCTCAGAGAATGAGTCAGACGCCCAGGAGACCCCCCTCCAGGCCTGATGTCAGAGCAGGGCTAGACAACTGACAGCTGGTCTTCCCACAGCCCTTTCACCGGGTTAACATTGGCCATCCTTACCACCAGACTGAACATGCTTTGGGCGAGAAAAGCGATACACTACCTGAACAGTGGCACCATAATTAGCTAATACACTATGCCTCAGGACTTTGGTGAATGGCTATAATCCTGGTGTAAATCGTCCATTTAAATAGATGCCAAGGGCCACACTTTTAATCACTCACCATCCATTTAATTAGTTTTTCAAAGGCCTACTTTGCACGTGCACTCACTGGCCGTTTTATTAGAAAGGCCTTCGCTATAGGTCCTCTATATAGGTATATGATTACAGAGTGTTTGGTGTCATTGGTAATTTTCTGACCACAGAACTCTTGTCCAGATGTTATATAGGTGGTTGACCATTCCCGATACAACAGTGACACTAGCATAGTAGTGTATCCAGTCAAGAGTATCCAGCTAAAAGTGGATCTATGATGAGAAACTTACCACTGAGGAAGGACTAAACAAAGTATATGAGGCAGCATTTCAAGGTGTTCAGCACAGAAGATCTAAGAGCGTCAAATATAGACTATAACAAATGACTCACAAGAGTTATTGCCATTGCGAAGAAAGAGACTGTATATATCCACGGTGTCCAAAATACCCACTGGTATTCGGGGTCCCATATTGGTTTACTAATCTAGCATTGGCTGGCTGCTCACTTGCTAACACAGTACTGATACTAGCTTCAATGGCTCTGTAGTTCAACATTCTTCTTCTGGAAAAAGAAATTATTTCTATTTTTTCAACACATTGAGTGAGGACTTCTCTTCTAAGTGAGCTTGAAAAATGCTGAACAATTCACAATTTCCACTAAACTCTTGGGATTTTGGAAGTTTGACACTTGTTACAAATGTTACTTCATATTGTAAAGTGTTTCAGAGGTATCCCAGTCATAGTTTTAGTTACTTGACTATGAAGGACCAACTGAGTGAACCAGTTTGCTACAGCATCACCCCAAAGCAGATCAGTGTCACAGCTCTAGTTAGTTAGTTAGTTAAGAAAACTGGTCATGTTTTTTTCCAGGGTCCCACCAAAAATGTACATTTTGGGTCACTCAGAAGGCCCATGAGGTTAAACTGGGGATTCCCAGACCTACGTAGTTTGAATTTTAGATATCTACAACAGAGGTAAGAAAAGCTACAATGACAACTGTGATGATTGACCTTATTTCCTGCTTGGAATGCGGACGAGTTGCAAGCGCAACAGAAACNCATGAGGTTAAACTGGGGATTCCCAGACCTACGTAGTTTGAATTTTAGATATCTACAACAGAGGTAAGAAAAGCTACAATGACAACTGTGATGATTGACCTTATTTCCTGCTTGGAATGCGGACGAGTTGCAAGCGCAACAGAAACCAAAGACACTAGGAAAACTAAGAAACAAAACACTACTAAGACCAAAGAACAGGGATACAAAATAACAGACATGGAGACAAAACTGGGAACTGGGAAGAGGCAGAGCTACAAACAAGGGACAGGCGAAGAGCATGACAAGAGGGCGGAGAAAGGAGGAGCTATAAACCAAAACTAACAGAAGCACATGACACAGGACAACAAAAAGCACATGGCAGTAACAAGTGAAAAAGAGACAGAAACAGAAAACCAGAGACAAACGGGGCAAGACAAGACAGCATGTGACCTATGGCTGATGTAATTAAGATGGATAGTTACCCCTAGACATGTGTATTGAGGCAACAAAATGTATTTATTTCATGTATTTATGGCCATTTATAGATATAGATTTATACCAGCAGAGTCGTTTCACTTTACATTACTGGCTTCAACATGTTGCAAATAGAATATTATATAACATCATTTAACATCATATAACATCATGTGTAAACAAGTCTGTTTACTGTCTGTTAACACTTACTAAATCATTCGGATGCCTAAAGCTTTAACTATTCTTTCTATTAAGGTTTTCAAAAGACGTAATAGTACATTTTAGATGTTTTCTAAATACATTTATCTACTAATAGTAGGTAACATGTCAATGCATATATGTCCATTCATGAAGGATTTCTTGATGTCACGCTTCCGGGTTTCCCAGGCTCCTTCGCTCTCCCGGACTCCACTTCCCAGAGGGTTACGTTCAATGACGTCATGTCCATGTGCTCCCGGTTGGATTCTCAGATTCGTTCTGAGTCACCTGAGTTCTAGTTCAGATGTTTTGAGCCACTGTCTGTATTTAAAGCTGTGGTTTACATGTGCTCTTTGCAAAGCTTTGCCAAACCCTGGTTTGCAATTCTGATATATCTGATCTGTGTTTATTTCCGGTTTCGACTTCCTTTGTTCCTTGACTACTCTTTCGCCTTTTCCCTCTTGTGCTTACCGTGACTGTCTGGCACTGAATCTCTGTATTCCCTCTTTGGACTCTCCCTCTCGTCTAGCCCTTTCAACCAGTTTGCTCTCGCTGCTCTCTCCTACTGGTTCTGACCTACGCCTGTCCCTGACTCTGTATCGGCCTTTTTCCCTCGATGCTGTGTTTATTGTTGCTTGGTTGGATTGCCTGCTTGTTAATAAAGCTCCTTTGACTTTTAGTTCTGCACACGTCGGTTTTGGAGTCTTTTTGGCTGACACTTAATTATGAATTAAAAGTTGATAGAAGCCTTATAAACTACCTTCATTATGTGCTACATAGTTATTATACTATATACTATAAAGTACAGGGGTTGGACAATGAAACTGAAACACCTGTCATTTTAGTGTGGGAGGTTTCATGGCTAAATTGGACCAGCCTGGTGGCCAATCTTCATTAATTGCACATTGCACCAGTAAGAGCAGAGTGTGAAGGTTCA
>CM067496.1:831325-864442 GCA_034552555.1 Semaprochilodus insignis | reverse complement strand
TTTTTTTTTTTTTCTCGGTGGGCTGGCAAGAGCCTTCTGAGCAATCTAATGACAGAAGAGGATAATGAGCATGTTATGAAATGCTAGCCTTTCGGGGGATGGAGATGTTTACCATAGTGACATACCTGGCAAATCAGCTACTAGATGTGTTGGCATATTGTTTTATTGGTGCTTTAAATAGTGACGATGAAGTCGCAGTCGTGAAATGAAGCTTCAAAAGCCTTGACCATTGTTGTCCAGGGCTGGGCACCATGTAAATGAAGCAAAGGCCCATCACACTTGGTCAGTTTGACATATGAGGTATGCTGATTAATCTTCATGCATGAACACCATGCCATGGACGTCAATAACATGCTGATACAGCTTTTCAGTCAATCATTACAAGAACTTTGGTGGAAAGGAATAAAAACATATGTATATGTATATACACACAAAACATATCAGAGAGTGAAAAGTAAGGAATGTTCTGCCATCTCCATCTGAGCACACCAAGGTTGCAATTACCAAGAAACCTTGGCGAATCTTGCTGAGAAAGTTTTTTTCCCCTAAACTTTCAAGTTCTCGGTATTCTTTATATATAACTATGCTGTTAAAGTATTCGGTTAAAGAAAAAACAGATCTTTTTTTCTTCTTCAGAAGTGTGCATCTACATGAGTGCGCCGAAGGGCACCTTTAGTGACATTGCGGCTCTCGCTAGCTCATTTGCTTGAAGAACAGACTTGTTCCCATCCAATCAAGAGCTTGCCGAAGATGGCTGGCCCACTCATTTCTTGTGACAGGCTAATAAGCCTTGATTTATCCAGTTGAAACAGGACACCCCTAATTGGACACTCTCCTCATTGGCCCGCAAAGTAAGGTTACATGCAGGGATCGTATTTATCAGACGTGAGAACCGTCAGTAAAGTTGATTCAGAGTGAGATTCTACAAAATATGCATTTCTATATTACACTACACCTGCATATTTAGGGCGAGACACTTTATAAATAAGGGATTTCTGGATCTGGATTTGGATGGAAAATGATAAATGATAGCCAGCGGTCGAGTGACCGAGGGCGGATGATGGGTCAGGAAAACTGGAGAATGTAGGACCTCAGTTTCCATTTCAGACTTTGACCTATTTTGTGGTTTCTGGCAAAAAAAACTGTAAAAATCTTCCATTCTTTAGATAACCATAGCATGGGCTACTCAGCGCAGCTCAGTAAATGGAATGTTAGATCATTTATCGGTGCCTCTCAACATGTTAGTTCTTTGTTCAGCATTTTGTTACCTCTAAAAACACTTTCTTTTAAAGGTTCCTAAAAATCATTTTGAATTTTGAAATAAAATTGTACCTTTTGAAAACTGAAATCTTGCAAGCTAGTTTGAATAACAAAGTTTAGCTCTTTTAAATTCCATCAACCTGGACATTTGGTAAAATGGTGAAATATTGATAGAGTAAATCAGGTCTTTATCTACTCTTGAACATAAATGAAAATCACTACCTACTGGTGAGTTTTTCAAACACTGCGGTCATTCAAAGTGCTTTATAAATAAGAAAATGCACAATTAATTCAAATTAAAATTTTAAAAGATGCTATTGTAACATTAATGGTCATAATTGTAACATTACTGTTTTTTGAGGAAAAAACACTTATTGTCCAAATGAACAATTTTAAATCTAAGTGCATAAAACTTATATATTTTTGTGTGTGTAAACTTCATAATGAGCAGAACAACAGAAATGGTTCAAAATTACTGGAAAAAAAATATTTTCTCCCATTAAAAGTTAAGAACATTTTCTTTCTCCTACAAAAATTTAGCAGATTTTTGATCTGGCACCAGTGAAAACAGCAATAAAAACTGTTCAGATATTTTTGCTAGTTTTATTGAACAGTTTTGATTTATTCACTTAACATACTGGAAAATACAACATGTCATGACTTTTCTTTTTTTTTTTTTTTTTGCACTCGCCGCATGTTATATTTGATTTTCTTAAATTTAGTAAATAGTAGTACTATTTTGGTTAAAATGAACAGTAATTGTTTACCGAACAATTATTACAGTTATTGTTTATTCCTTTATTATTGTGTTTATTATTGTGTTCCCTGTAAAGGATTTGTTAGTACTCATTGAAGCATAAACCTTCAGATGAAAACACCTTAAAATGATTAAAAACATATTTTCAACTTTCAGCTGGTTTTGCTTAAAGTAAGCTTTTACTGTCCTATCTCGGTTGTCCAGGAGCACACCTACCATAGACTGGGGGTTGTGGAGAACGAAGGGAACCATTGCTTCCAAGATCATTTCTCAAGCTCAGCGGACAGCCCTGTATAGCCATACACCCGCCTCCCCCCTCCTTTCTCAGGGAACAACTTTGATTTTGGAATTATACTCATACTGAAACTGAATGTAAACATGTGATCCGTGTCCTCCAGTTCAGAGAAGCTGTAATGGAAAACCGAAGGAAAAAGCTGTGGGACAGTGGCATCATTGGGAAAACCAGCTTCGCCTTCGTCAACCGGCACCGCCTCTTTATCACATCATAAACTGTATTATGTTTTGATTAATTTCAAATTGCTTGTCTTGCTTCAGTAGACTGTGAAATGCACTTTCCCTTCTGTAAATTTTCAATTTCTACTATTCCGTCCAGGAGGAAGGGGAAGAGACAAGGAGGAAAAAAAAATCAGGACGACGTTCAGTTGTATAATTAAGAAACCAAAGCATTAATACAGGCAACAGACTCCAATTCATCACTCACATGGTTAATTATGTTGTTTATACAGATGTCCATAAAACGGTTCAAGCTACGTTTGCTTGCTCGTTATGACGGAGGGATATTATTCTTCAATTTCAAGGTAATGAGAAAACCGAACATGGCGTATGTTCATTTTCTAAAGGTGAAGAAGTCATTATATGAGAAACGCGGCCAACGAGGCTCCATTATTAGGGCCTAGGAGCCGTTCAAGTGTTAAAAAAGAAAGAAAGAATGATGAAAAAAAGAAAAACGGTGTTTGAAATTTGATGTAAGTTGTTGCTAAGCGACTCTAAGCTTTAATGATCACCTCTTCTTGTAAAGTGGAGTATTTACAACTTTAATCAAGTCGTCTGGTTCTTTATTGTGATCGTGGCTCGTAGCTTCACCTTTTTATGTGGTTTTCAGTCCAACACAATGGAGAACAAGTTCTTGTTTGGCTCTGAAAAGAACCTGAAAGAATGTGAATTTCAGGTTCTGGCACTGTATGACACTTTTTTTCAGAAAGTGTTCGACTCAACAAAACAGAAGCAGTTATTCCAAACGATTACATTATGGGAGCTACGTCTTCAGATGACTTGTTAACTTTCTTTCACTAAGAAAATGTTACTCACCGCAACATAAACCCTTAGACAAAGACATCTTTCTTTAAGATAATGAAAAACATGATCACTGAGCTGGTTTACAAAGTAGGGTTTTGCCGTCTTATCTTATCTCGGTTATCAGGAGTACACTTACTGCCATTGCTGTCGATACTGCATATCGTTGCTGTCCAAAGAAAAACAAGTATCTCCAAAATAGCAACTTCACAGGAGAGGGCAAAAACCTAATTCAATTCTAATGCCATTTCTGTTGGTCAGTTCATCAGGAAATTTTCACACTATGTAAACGGCAGCTGCAGTGTTCAAATGAAGCACAAAAGTTAAAATAGATAAAAATGGAGATACATGTTCTCTATGGACAGCAACCATATCTGAGTCCGCATGATTGTTATTTGTTTGGTTGGGCACTTTTTTCTTGGCATGTGACACCAAACCAAACCAATATTCTCCAATTTCTGGATGAAAGTCAGACCAGCTTCCACTTTTTAAGAGAGGCCTACTAATTTAATTTAGGAGCCTTATGAAAGCAGTAAATTGTAGTAGTGTCGCACAAGCCTTTCAATGTTTCTTCCCCATTGGCCGGGACTGATATGACACATGACTATGTGGTCATGTGTATTTAACAGGGGTTGCACATCCATTAATTTCTCCAAGTCCACAGCTCTCAGAATCCTACCTCTCCTAGGGAATTTCAGCTGGCCCTAGCTATCTGTGTTTTGGTGCACTGACTTTTATTGGTCTGCAAGTTGTTTTTGTTGTACACACATCATGCTAAACCTTCTGCAACTGTTCATTTTGCATGTCACTAAAATGGTCCAGAGATGGCGGTTCTTAAAACCTACTTCTGTTTCAGTACAGTCTTACGCAGCTTGCACAGGATGCAATGGATTCCATCTCATTTAGCATTTATGCACTATTAAAGTACCTTGTTCATTGTGTTTGACAAAATTCATGTTCTCTTCTTCTACAGTTCACTATGGTGTTGTATTTCTGTTCTCAACTGTTAGTCAACTGGTTGTCTAGTCTAAAAGTCCACACAACCCCTGTTGATCTGGTCTAATTATTTTCACTACTGGTCAAAGTGAACTGCAAATTTTTACATTGAAAGAAAAAAAATTCATACTTCTGAAAGGGCAGATTCTTAACTTTTGCCATTTGTGTGTTTTTTATTATGTCCGGAGTGCAAATTGAAATTTGCCAATACAGAATGTAAATCAAATGTAAATGTAATATATCATGTAACTTCATTTTATGAATCAACTTCCTAGAAATATCAATGATGTTAATATCTCTATATATTTTAAGTTTAACAAGTCCACTTTTGGTGGACCAAGCCGCATGCAAAAATTATGAGTATAGTTACATTTTGCTAGCCATACACATCGACAACAATGAAAGCAACTCCGTAATAATAAATAATATAAATAATAATATAACACAAATATAACATAAATAATATCTTGTGTATTTCTATCTTGTTTAATGTAATAAGAATTCGTACCCATGCTTTATTATGGGTAACTGTAGTGATAATGTAAAACAATGGTGCTAATCTAATTAGACATCTAAACATATTGTGCATTACACAATCAGTTTACATGATGTAAATATTCATGTATATTTCCATATTTTCAAGTTGATTTCACATTGACTGTACAAACACTAATGACATTTAATCAAATCTAAAATCTAACCACTTGCACATAAACAAATGTGGTATGGATTGAAAGTCTAAATTCAACATTTTCCAATTTTCCAAAATTCCACATTTTCTTCCAATGGGCTCTGGGTGAAAAATGTACAAAGAGGCGTGGAGTATCACTGACCTCCTCCATGTTTTTTTTTTTTTTTCGCGAATGACTGAAGGATAACACCAAGTGAAGTCAAGCAGCATGACCTCGCAGGAAATGACATGCCGCCATGTGGGATCCTGAATAGGTATTGGCCTTAACCTAAACCCCCATTAGATTAGGCTACAACCCCTCCTCTCATGTCAGCTTGATCGTTAAAACATGTTATTCCGTCCCTAATGCCTCCCCATAAACCTCGTCCCCAGTCTCCTCATGCTTTATGGCTGGCTTACCTGCTCTCGTTAAAGCCCAGGCAGCTCAGTCTTAAGAAGGCTTCTTGACAATAACCCGGAGAGGCTCTTCTCGAAAAATTTCACAGGCCAAGGGGCAATGTGCACCTGCCTTGTTAGCCGGCCAGATTGCTGAAGTCTCCAAGAGAACACGCACACATACACACACATACACTCGCACACACACACTCGCACACACACAGCACAGATTTATTTTTATACAATGCTGAGACGCAAGGGCACATGAGTAATTGTATATGTAATATGCAATAATATGTTCCATGCTGCTGCCAGGACAAAACCATGCATATCCTTGAAATGATATGAGATTTTGTTCCAACAGCGACACTATGTACATAGCTTTATGGGACATTCTGTAGGAGAAACAAGAATCTTTGATTTGAGAGTCTGTTAATTCTCTTGCACCTTTATTCAACTGACAAAACTACAAAGAAATTAATAATAATGTGTTTGTTTACATATAAACTAAATTTAGAATTTGCAAGACATTCAAAAACTTGGGGCTGAGGCATGTGTACCACAGTGTTACATCACCTTTCCTTTTAATTCCTTTTTAATGGCTTGGAAATTGAGAATAATGATTGATCCAATCTTTGTCCATTCTTGCTCAACTTCAGCTGATTCTTATTGTGTAACTACACAGTTTTATAGCCCCTTAATATAATGTTAGACCAATATGAATCTATATATTTATATATGAGCTTATATATATAGGCCTAAACTTAACCCCAGGATACATAAGTTACAAAGTCAGCACATTTTGTCCAAGAAATCTATGAAAACAAAGACAAACACACACTGACACTCTCTCTCTCTCTCTCTCTCTCTCTCTCTCTCTCTCTCTCTCTCCTATCCTCTAGGAAGGTCAGGCCAGCTGTGACTCTTGGGGCAGGGGGGCTACACCCACTCAGTTCATTCAATCTTTGTCACGCTGCATCATTGTATAGCAGCTCCATAAGAACCATGCCAAGACCTTCAGGACTTCATCACTGCGCTTGACTGATCATTCCACTGATGTAGGAGAACTAGTGCCAACTCACCTCTCCATCCTTCTTCCACAAATACATTCTTTAATAGCTTCTTATACTGTATATCTGTATTCGCCCTTTGTCTGAAACACTTTGTTAGAGCACCTGCCTCCTGATAAGAACAATGTGTTCTGATTGGCCAGCTCACCAATTCTCTTATGAATGGTCATTCGCCACATAGACACCCCACCCACACACACCACTGTGCCTGTTCTTACAATGGACTTGGGTTCTGACAAATCAGATTATGAAAGTCTGGTAGAGCAAGTTGATCGATCCACTTTCGCCAGCTAGACTGGAGCAGGACATTTCTGAGTGGTTGGTGTTTTTACTGTTTAGGCTCTCTCTGTGCGCTGTGTGAGGGTGTACCGCGTTTGCTTGTAGGCGGGCAATATGGACTGTGTTACAATATGGACTGTATTGTAACAGAGGAAAGAGCCAGAAGTCCAATAAGGCGTTTCCAGCAACTGAGAAAAATGGTTTCTCTAGGAGAGAGTTTCTCATGCTGGCATGTACTTTGGGCTTCATAATTTTGGCCACCACCTACATTCACTACAGAAGAGAGAAAAACCAGAAAAGCATGATAGCTCCGCTTTGAGCTTTTATTTTCCTGCAGAAATCGGACTTTACACCTTTGATAGCAGTTGAAGTGTACAAATCTACCGGTCTGTGTTATGTCAAACAAGTCTATTGTATTTGCAACACGTCACTCAAATGTAATGACTACTTCAGGTACTTGACATCCACATTTATGAGGTCTTGTTGCCCCATTCTGGGCTGGCATGCTGATTTGAGGCATTTTTGCATTCTTGTGTGGACAGAGAAGTTTTTAATAATGCTGTTGGTTGTTTGAAGAACAAAGAAGCGATATCCAGACAAGGCCTACGCTTTGGTATTTCAGCAACGTCCAAGTTGTACACTACAATTACTAATTAGCTTTCCCCAGCATTCTGTAAAGCTACCAGCTATGAAACAAGAAGGCATTTGTAGGCGAAGCATGGACAGGTCAATTTTGTCTGATAAAACCCCTCCCTCTTTCTTCTCTCCTGTTTCTCTGCGCCATTTTCCCTGGACCCTTATATGCACAATCAGATGCCCCTATTATCTAATTGTGCATGGGGCTCACATGGTCCGCTCCAATCTGTAACCTTTTCCCTTCATTATTCTCTGGTGGACGGCTGCGGGGAGATGAACGGCTCAGGCCGGGCCTGTTTTTTTATTGCCCTTGCATGTTTAAGGCGCTGTCAGTTAAAGCGGTAATACGGTGGGAGTTTGCGCATTTGATTAGCTCACCGCTCCAGGGGCCAGCGAGAGCATTAGAGGGAGCAGGATGTAATTCCGAGCGGCTGACACAGTAAAGTCTAATTAATAAATATGGAAGAAGGAGAAGGAGAAGAAGAATCGGGGTGCCGCCTGCTCTCTGGTGACTTTAGGACAAGGCAGAACGTATCAGTGGGGGTTTTGTTACAAGGATGAGCGTTTGATATGAGTTGCAGAAACAGCAAGAGAGACAGGGTAAGCGAGAATGCATCTGAAACTAGCATGAAGTGTGTTTAATCCGTCACAGCATCCCAAATAATAGCATTGCAGCTTACCAATTACAGCCCATTCCCCACACAGCACCACATGTACGGCAATAAGAAAGCCCAGGCCTGCTCGCTAACAAACAAGAAACATGCTGTAGTTCACAGCCGTGGCTAAGCAAACTGTATTTCACACCGTATTGATCTCATTTCACGGCTTCCGGCCATGGATTAAAAAACAACAACAGAGATATGCCCGCAAATAACAATCCCCTCCGACAATTAAACCAGCGCATGGCTCAAGCCAGTTCAGAGCTGTTTTCTAGCCAATCTGGTCACTACAGGAAAAACACTGGTCTCAGCCATTGCTATCCTGTCCGGTATATTGGACATAACCCAAGACTCCATCAATTCAATGCAGAAATCTGGTGAAGCTTTTTTTTTTAACTTGACCTTGAAATTTGAACTTCATTGTAATCACTGAATAGCATGTCCTTGAGTATTTATGAACGGCTTATGTTAATATTTGCATGATGGAAGCAATCAGAATTAATGAATTACTCCAAAGTAATGCGTCTAAAGTCATTTACTTCGTAAGGTATCTTTGACTTTCTTTTGAAACCTGGGAGAAGCTGTTTATATGAACTCGGGTACGTCTGTTTAAACATTCAGTGTTCATGCATGTGTCACAAACAGAGCATGCCAATGAAGTGGAGCTACACACGTTTCCGCTTCTCGTTTAATCACTCCACTCCAGCTCTACTATGGGTTTTCTATTTCCCGCCCAAACTTGTTCCTTGCTTACATGTTAGAGAAACAGCTCATCTCCATGTCCACTCAATATGATCCAATTTTATGATATTTACTTTGAGTCTTGAACGTATGGTTACACGCTTGACATCATTTATTGAATATTTTAGGTCAGTTATTAAACAAAAACTAGCTAAACATTCTGTGATTTAGGTTGAAGAAATGGTCCAATCACAGGCTAGAAAACTGCCACCATCTTAACACAATCTCCATCATTCGTGCTGCAGTATGGATGGCATTGCTTTGACATTGACTCTGTGTAGTAGAGTCTGTAGAACTTTGTTCTGATCAGTGAGGATTTCCAGTATGCTGCTCTACTGAACAGCCTTGAGAACTGTTGGTATGTGCAAGCTGTAGAGTCACTGACACATCACTGACATCATGCAGAGGTAGTCAGTAAGGAATAAAGCACTGTCTGGCTCATGGGATGGAGCGACTTCAAATAAAGTGCTATCAAAGTAAAGTGTTAACAAAAGCCACAGTACTGAATAAAGCTCGTAATTTAATTGGGCCTGAAATATGATGCATTATATTATACAGCTTATTGATGCTGTCCAAAGAAAAACACGTCTCTTCATTTTTGTCAATTTTTACTTTTATGCATCATTTGAGCACATCAGCTGCTGTTTACGTTGTGTGAAATTGCAATTTCAATATAAAATCCATTGATGGATGGATAGGGATTTAGCCCTAGTGTGGTCAGCAAAAACAATTTTTTTGGCCTATACATAATCTGGATTGTATCCAGATTGATTGGTTTTATGTAGTCTGGATAGCTAAAAAACACATGAAGCCCGATTTTTTGCAAATCAGTTACAAACTACATTTGAAGTTGATTTGAAAAGCGATTACAGTCAGGTTTTTACAAATGCATCTCAGTCTGGACACATGTCAGGCATTATAATACCTGTTCATAAAAACATTGTAGATGAGATTGTTGTTATGCACTATAACACATTAAAACAAGGTTGTGGTATATTTTCTGTATGTGTACATATGTGTATATGCAAAAAAAATGTAAATAAATAAAAAAAAAACATCACTTTTGCCCCAACAACAAAAAAAAGAGAATAACAAATGATGGAAAAAAGTTGATTGAGTAAATGTAAAGTTGTAAATGTAATTAAAATGTGAAGTAAATGCAAATGCAAAATATTTCATAACTACAAATGTTCTTCATATGTATAATTAATGTACAGTTACAGGATTTTAGCACCAAAAATAAAAAAAGCAACATTCAGCCATGTTTTCATCCACTAGAGTTATACAAAGACACTTTAGATGTGCTAGGCTACCGTGATTAGAAGCTGCATCAAAATAACCAAGATAAAGAGACTTAAGTAGAAGAGCCACTTTGCAGCCATTTGCCATCTGTTCAAACTACATTTGAAGTTGATTTGAAAAGCGATTACAAATGCATCTCAGTCTAGACACTCTAGATGCTCAGTCTTTTGCGTCACCCGGAATCCAGGTAGATGATCTTGGTGATCCAGGTTGGTGATGTCTGTACATACAAATCCGATCTGATCACTTAACAGCGGGCAGTCATCTGAAAAGATCTGATTTGGAAAGCAAATCTGGTTTGTCTGCACCTTTGCAAGCCTTTGCATCATATGTGTTCTGTTGTGCTGGGCTGCGTGATAGCTAGAATAAGTGTTGTATGGCTGTTGATGACCTTACTTGCTGTTCTTCCTCTGATTGCAGTAGCCATGGGCTGGCAGTTTTCCCTCATTGCCTGTTTAATAAAAGAGCATTTGCCTGTAAGCACAAATGTGTCCCATGTCTAGTTCTGCGCTAATGGCACAATATAATAAGACAATCAGCTAATTAAATTCTGCCGTAATAGCTTTATTCATCAAGCAGTGCTTCTGAACAACAACCCAAATGTCTTTCAGTCTGAATAAACTATCCATACTACGCTGTTCTCATGCTGGTGCTCTGTGGGGTTGATATAGTTCAATTCTATTCAGTTCTTTATTTACACAACTGTATTGTCATTATACCACTGCAAGGTTCTACAGTATAATTTTCAGCCCAGCCACAAAAATAGATGAATAAACAACGGTTCAAAGACAATAGACAGAAACACAAAGACAATAGGTGCACAGACAGTAAATACAGACATTGTGCATGAACAGTATCTGTAGATCAGAAAATATAGGGGTTGAATTAAAGTGTAAAACTGCAGTTAACTATGTAGACTGAGCAAATTACAGCTTAGGCGTTTTATAGTGTGTATTTAATTGGAAGTCTACAGTATGGTGAGTTAAAGCAGGTCAGGTGTGCAAATGATGGTGTTTGGAAGCAGGACCACCGTTATAAGATGTTGTAAGACGTGTTAGAATTCACCTGTTTACTCGCAAAACTCATAGAAAGTGTTATATTACATACACACACACACACACATATATATATATTGTCAGGGACAAAGAACTGGGCTCGACACGCACAGATCCAAAAGCCAAAGGAGGTTTATTTGACGATAAGTCGATAGTCAAGCACAACAGCAAAATCAAGGCAATCATAACAAAAGGGGTCATGCAAGGTCATAGACAGTGAGACAGGTGGAGGTCGAAAACCAGGAAGTCAAAACAATCAGGTAATCAGACCAAAAGGGAAAGAGCAAAAGAGAGTAAGTCGAAGACAAAGGAGGTCAGAACCGAGCGAAAGGCAAGAGAGAAACGCTTAGAGTTGCAAACAGGGGTTTGGCAAACCTTTGCAGTGTGTGCGTGTGTGTGTGAGGGGTTTATATGCAGGTGTATAAATGGTGTCAGGTGAAGCAAATCAAAACTCGAGCGAACTAGACTGTGAATGATTGGATGACTGGGGACATGTGAGTGTCATCAGGGAGTGCACTCTGGGAAATGGAGTCCAAATATATATATATTCTTTTTTTTTTTTTTTTTTGGATGCACATACTGTATTCTCCTATTTCAATTCATTGTTTATTTACTTCACAATCTTAGGGTAAGGTTTAAACCCTAAAGCAGAGGTAAACACAGGTAACATTTATTAAGAGTGGGAGTGCAGCTGTGAGAAGTTTCCTCTTCTCTGCTGTACAACATGACAAAAACTATTTCAGCTGCTCAGATCATTATAAAGACTGGGCTATAAGCAACAGCATTCTCAAGACTTTTATTTTGAAAAGTGCAGTTTTCAGTCTCATAAAGCATTTGGGGAGGTTATTATGGCTAATGAATGGATGTGCAACCTATTCATTACAGCATGCTATGAAAACATCAAGCAGACAGTGAGGCCAGTAGGAGATTTATTGCAGCTTCCAGGAACTTGGCTGTTTTAGAACATATGTAAAAGAAAAAGCATTAATGTTTACAGTGACCGAATAAACAAACCCGCAAACCATCGTTCTGCAAACACTGCATCTACAGTTTGCCATATTCTGAAGGAAAATTGGATACTATTATTCCCTGATCACTTGATTACCTGTGGAAAGAGAATCACCTCTTTGTTATATTTTCTCAAGGGTGGGTTAACCCTTAAAAACCTGTAGTTTCATTATTCTTGTATTATTTATTATTTATAGTTCAGAGCTCGCTGAATTAAGAGAAGTACTTCTTTGGAAATGCCAGATTATAAAGTCCCAATTCACGCTACATAGTGTTTAGACATTTAAGAGAGGGATTTTGATGTTTTGTTAACACTTCCTATGAATCCTGTATTTATAATGCCTTATAAATGCATTAGAATGCTCAACATAAGCTTGTATAGTCACTGAGTAGGTCAGTAGTTAGTTAATTATTAATAGTAGGTAAAAACTAGTCAGCTTATAAGCAGCTAATGTTATATAAATAACACTTCGTAAAGCATGTCAGGTATAATACCTGTTCATAAAAACATTGTAGACAAGATTGTTGTTGTGCACTACAACACAGTAAAACAAGGTTGTGGTATATTTTCTGTATGTGTACATATTTGCATATGCAAAAAAAAAAAAAAACCAAAAAAAAAAAACATATGTTGGGTACAATCACCTTTCACAAACAAACAAAAAAAAATAGAACAAAAAATGATGCAAAAAAGTTGTAAATGTAAAGTTGTAAATGTTGAGTAGAATTAAAATGTGAAATTAATGCAAATGCAAGTTATTTCATAACTATTAATGCATTTTATATTTATAATTAATGTACAGTTACAGGATTTTAGCAGCAAAAACATAAAAAAGCAATATTTAGCCATATTTTCATCAACTAGAGTTATACAGAGACACTTTCGATGTGCTAGGCTACCATAATTAGAAGCTACATCAAAACGACCAAGATAAAGAGACTTAAGTCTTAAAGTTTTTAAGTAGAATCATCTGTACAGCCATTTGCCGTCTGTTTTTGACCACTGTTGTTTGCAGCTCAGAGACTCTAGGCAAGACGAGCCGTGGACACCTAATGAGGGCTGAAATGTCTGCGCCTCCAGACCACATCCACCTCACATCTGGGAACACAAATGCACCAGACAATTCGGGAAGCACACTGTGCAGAGCCATTTTTCAAACCAGCTTTTGTTTTGGTACCTTTGAATGTGGAAAGCAACCTTCGAAAACATATTCGCCATAATCAGACTATCTGTAGGGCCAGTCGTTTTCAGTCACCAGGCACTCGCGCCAAAGTGGGAATCACCACTGCATTATACAGTGTACAAGTTTAGTGTAACGACATATCACTCCTTTGTACACACTGTATGGCAAGCAGATCGGAATCATGTGACATGAGGCTCCTAATGGTGTCCTGTGATAATCCATCCCATACAGCTTGAATATCCTCACACAGTTCCTGCAGATTGTGCGGTAGGTGTGGAGGTGGACTGACATGTGGTGCATGATGAGTCAACAAACCGTTCATCTGGGTGCTGACCACGATGCCGCCACACACAGATTCGTTGGTCGTCTCCAAGACAAAAGTGGGACTTGTCACTGAATGTCACTTCATGACAGTCTGGCACCACACCATTGCAGTCTTTAGCAAGGTTGACGTGGTGTTAAGAGCAGTCGTTCTTCATGCATGTAGTCCTGCATGGTGCAGCCATCTGCCAATGGGGCAGACACTAAAAGGATGACTCATGGAGGGCATCACAACAATCGTGGCTGTTCTCTGGTTCATGTGGATCTCCCAGATCCTTCATGTTACTGGTGCGTGCCCACTGACACCAACAGCATGCTATGGTAGTATCTGCACTACTGATATAATGCACAATACGTCAATTAGAGCCCTATAGTGCGACCCATCTCCAACTCTTCCAACTGCTCAAATTGCTTTCAAACTGTTCTCTCATATACTTCTCTTGCAAAGGGTGCTACCAACACAACAGCACAGGTCAGAATGGAAAGCACACGCAACAGGACAACCTTAAAGGCCCGTCCTTGCTTCCGTCACGTATGTGGACAAGCGTGAAACTTGAATCATTTGCATGTCTTCCAATGTCAAACCTACCCACCAAGTTTCATTCCTGACGGTTGATTCCTTACGTTTGAATTATTAGTCTTCTAGAGATTCTAAAGATTCACTCTTACTTTCTGTGTTGACAGAAATCTGAGCTTCCTTTTAGAAAAAAAGACAAAAATCAAGCAAAATATCTCATTTTTTCACCTAACTGAAATAATAGTAAAATATATCATTATCTTTTTGTCTGCTCACAAATTGAAAGTTTAGAATCTGCACTTTGAACATAGTGTTTCACAGAGCTACTGATAAAAAATATAATGTAAATTTAATATAAAATAGACTCTTTTTTTCCATACAGAAACAAGGGGAATGTAAACAAACCCTCAAATATATATGTCAACATATCGTCACTGTCCAAAGAAAAACAAGTATCTCCAAAATGGTAACTTTATAGGAGAGGCCAAAAACCTCATTTAATTTTAATGTAAGTCAATGAAACCAGACTTTTTACCAAGCAGTTTTGGACCATTTCTTATGGTCCATTCATCATGGCACTTTCACAGAATGTAAACGACAGGTCATGTGATCAAATGATGCATAAAAGTAAAAAATGGAGATATATACATATATATATATATATACCATCAACATCAAAAAGGATAGTTGCACCCATAAGGAATTGTTGGATTGCACTGCTGTTTGGAAGGAAGATAAAAAAACTACACATACAGAAGTAGTGCCTCTCAGTATGGCGTTGGGCTGCCATGTTTGCTAATGCAACATGCACATGGTGTCCTACGATAACGCCCAGACTGCCTTTTGATCATGTTTTCGAGCCTCATTTTGTCTGCAAACCAAAAAGTATGTACTTCATAAGAAGAACTTCCTCTTGAAGCTGCTACAAGTGGATTATTCTAATGCAGTGCCTTACACAGTGGTGCTGGTGATAGACCAAGCCTCCAGCATCTGTTCCATCTCTTCCTCAGCAGCCTGGAGGTCCTGCTGAGTCCAGTCCTGTGGAGCTGTCCATCACTCTCTCTCTCTTCCTCTCTCACTGCTGAGAAGGAGAGCTGCAGGGTGGGCCACCCTGACCTCTCTTCGGCCAGCACATCAGCGCTCTGACAGGCTCTCTGGCCGACAGCTGCCTGCCTGCCCCGCTTCTCTGCCCACCCATAGACCACAATGCACTGCACTGCCATCTGCGTCCAACACCCACGCTGCTGCGCCACTCAGCCGGCCACAAAGTCCTTGACATGGCAGGTTATGATAAATATATTAGTCATAACTGGCAAACGGGGGGAAAATGTGTTGGAGTTGAAGTGGAGTGATACCATTAAAGAACACTTCTGTTTCCTTAAAGATCCTTTCAGTTGCTGCTTTGTTAAAAAAAAAAAAAAAACCTTTTTGTGAATGAGATTCTTGACTGTGAAGAGCATTTTTAAATGGGTGTTAATGGACTGCCATCAGGGAACCAGGGTCAAAGTTTTATTGAGGTCCACTTTGCTAGAAAGAGAGGTACATCACATTGTGAATAAACAAACTGCTGAATATTGACCAACTGTCAAGTTCTCCTGTTGTTTTACAGTTCATCAGATACAGCCGAAGGTGCCCGCAGGTTTCCTGATTATGTTAGATGATATCATGCTGTCAGTATGCTAGTTAACAGGGACCTTTCTCATATTTGTTGTAATATGTTATATGAGTAGCTACCACAATAGAACACAAATGTCTCATCCAAACACTAATATAGCCCACTACAGAGCCCAAACTGAGCACCTACTGTAACTGCACTAAAGCATGCTAATTTAGCTAGCCACATTATGAGGGGTATAAATAAAAAATGGTTTATGGGGTTTGTATTTTACAAGGGTAATCTGTTTATTACACTCATAAATGTTCAAGTTTATATCACTGCTATGTTGTATGTTGGCCTATAGTATGTGTGCTGCATATCTGAACATCACAAGAAGTCCTCAACAAACTTAATTTAATCATGGACAGTGGTTCCATACAACTGAATTGTGTTTTTCCAACATTAAAATACCTTGCCGGAACTAAAAACAAAACCCTCAACTAAATTTGGCCAGTCCAACTCCAAACTAAAATGTTCACCCGAATCAAGTACTTCAAAGTAACTCAGTATAACTCCCTGAACACGTATGATGGTCACTATAGCATTCGGCAACCGTAACGTCAAGCTCAGCAGTGAACAAAGTGTAAACCTGGTCTCACAACCTTCAGTATTAAAGCCCAGCAAATACAACACAACATAGATGAAAAGGAACGCATTGGGGAAGGTAGCCTGTGAGGAATGACTACACACTGATGGTGAATGAGTGGGAAGAGACACACCCAATATTCAAATGAGGGTGCCAGGAGCCAATAGGAAAGGTGTGCGTTTTACTCATCAAATTGGACTGGTCAGACATATGGGAAGTAAATTCATCACCAAGCCCTGGAAATGCACTCTCAAGCCCCAAAACCATCAGTAGCCAACAAAACACTGAACACTTCTCTTATTCTTAGACTTATAGACTATCTCAGTATTCTCAGTCTAACAGTTACTGACAGTTATTCTATTCAATATTACATATAATTTTAAATCCTTATTTTTTTGTGCTTGTCTTGCTATCCGGTGTTGACCGGATGTTGAGGATGGGTTCCCCTTTTGAGTCTTGGTTCCTCTCAAAGTTTCTTCCTCTTGCTCAGAGGTTTTTCATTGCCACTGCCGTCTTGCTCATTGGGGGCTTGGACCCGATGCTTGGGCCCGATGCATAAAAAAAAATCTTTCTGTAACTACTGAGATTCAGATCGTGTGTCTTCATAGCTAGTTATGGTCATGACTGCCATGTAATGTAAAGGTTTTATACCAGTGAAAGATTTTTGGACCATGCATCCAGTCCAAGAACCATTTAGCAACTGATATTCTTCAAAGCACACAATCAGATCCACAAATATTTGGATATTCTAGCATATTAAGTTTGAATTCACATGATAAAGAACATGACCTCAAAGTGCAGACTTTCATATTTAAATTGGGGCCATTTACATTGAAATCAGGTGTAGGAATTACAACCATTCTTAGTCATAGTCCATTTTATGGGGCCTTGGATTTGACCAAACAAAAAATCTGAAATTTCATCATTATTTTTAATACTTGGCTGCAGATTTTTTGCAGGTTACTGGGGTTGTCTTCAGTTCCTGCTTGTTCATGGGGAATTTTACTTTCAATTATGCCTTCAGTGAGTTAAGTGCAAGCTCCGTTGGACTGAAGTCAAATGATTAAATTACCCATTGCAGAACATTTCACTTCTCTTGGGTTACCTTTACAGTATGCTTCAGGGTCATTGTTCATCTTGACAGTGACATGTTGTCCAATGCATTCTCATACATTAGGCCGAATTTAAGCAGATAATAAAACACTGTACACTTAAGAATTTATCCTGATGCCTTTGTCAACCACAACATCAACAATACACATGAGGGGACCAGTTCCGCTGTTCCAAAAACTCTAGTCCTCTAAAGATTCTAAAGATTAACTCTGTGTTAACAGAAGTTTGAGCTTTCTGTTGGAAACAAAAGACAAAAATCAAGCAAAACATCTAATTTTTCCACCTAACTGAAATACTAGTAAAATATCTCCTTATCCATTTGTCTGCTCACAAATTGAAAGTTTAGAATCTGCTCCTTGAACATAATTTTTCACTGAGCTACTGCTAAAAAAACTATAATGTGAAATTTCATATAAAACGGGCTATATTTCCATACAGGAACGAGGGAAATGTAGAGGGGACCAGTTCTGCTACCAGCTATTCATGCCCTTACCATGACACTACCACCACCATGCATGACATATGGCATGCTATGCATTGCATCATAACCAGTTCCCTTCCTTGTCCATACTCAAGTACATGTTTATCTCATTGCTTCCTCTGTCTTTAAGATGTTGTTTGAGAACTGTATTGCTTTTTTCAATGACTTTTGGGAATTGGTAATTTGGTCTTTCTGTTTTTAAGGCTTAACAGCAGATTACGTCTTGTGCTACATCCTCTGTATTCACTCTGGTGAAGTCTTTTCTTGGGTGTTCACACAGATGCCGCTACCTCTTGGAGTTCCTTACCAACAGCAGGACAATAATTCTACTACTTGTTATTTTCCATTTTCTTCCAGGCCTACTGCTGTTTTTGAGATCACCATTGCATTCTCTTATTGATTTTATTGAATGTACCAAAAGGTTGATTTGGCCAAGTTTAATGAGAGCTAACAGCAACAGATTAGATGTCAAATCAAATCTAGATCTTTAATCTGCTGATTTGTAAGTCTGCTTTTTTCATATTCATTTATTTAATTTAATATCCAATATGCTATGCTGGACAGCTAAAATAAAATTAAGCTTACAAAACTCTTTGTCCATTTGTACAGACAAACACCATGATGTAACAACTGAGCAAACATAACAGCAAGTGATATAAATACTGTTAGCTTGCTATTAGTTGCTATAATTGCTGGTGCAATGCTAACCAGTTACCATCACAAACATTAACTAACAGGACAAAACAATACCGACCTACTGGTTCTGTGAACCAGTGAAAATAAGTTAATGTTACTGTCAAGCAGAACCAGATCAATCTTATCATTACTTTTCATGCCTTTCGATTCTCCATTATGCTGAAGTCAGGTTCTTTTTCACCAGCTCCTTGTTTGAATTATCCCGTTCCACCTTAACTTGCAACAATTTCGGTGAGGCCAATCATTCTCTGAGTAGAGAGTTTTTGAGCCATTTTGTGCCATTTGTGATTTTCACACAGAGGAATTTGTATTCCGCATTTAACCCATCCGTGAAGTGAAACACCCACATACACACACACTAGTGAATACACACACACTAGGGGGCAGTGAGCACACTTGCCCGGAGCGGTGGGCAGCCCTATCCACGGCACCCAGGGAGCAGTTGGGGGTTAGGTGCCTTGCTCAAGGGCACCTCAGTCAGTACTGTCGGTTCAGGGAATCGAACCGGCAACCCTCCGGTCGCAAGACTGGGTCCCTAACCTCCAGCCCACATCTGCCCCCAACTCATCTCAGAACTTATTTCTTAATCATTGTTCTTCTCCTACTTGACAATATGTGAAGTCCCTCCCCTTCCTCCTGCCCTGTGCATGAGCACAAACCCCCCTTTTTACTGACTGGCTGGAAGAGTGTTGTTTGACTAGGTCTAAGACGTTTTGTTCATTTCCCGGTGAGCACATAGAACGAAAAGCAAATGGATGGGGGGGGGGGGTGGGCAGGCGGGGGTCACTTTTTTGACAAATAGTGTATCAGATTAACATCATTTACTGTGTACATTAAGAGATGTTCTTTTTCAGGCTCTCTGTGCGTGACTAACAAAAAGTGATAGAAAAGAAAAAAAAAATCAAGAGACAAACAGAGAGAGGCAAAGAGGCCGGGAAAGAGAGAGTGAATAGAAGAAAAGATGAGAGTGACAGAGAGTGCCAATGATACCTTTTTCAAATTCTATATCTGCAACACAATGAGGAAAGTGGAAATTAGGCTAAGGAGTCATATTTGATCAAAGCTTACTTTTTTATAGACAACAATGTGAAGGATTCGCTATTATGGCAGGAAAAGAAGGACATGTAGCGTAAGCAGGCCATTCAAACCCCCAGACTGACAAAGAGCTAGCTGAGCAGACAAAAGGCAGAAAGCCAGATTTGAGACTACACCGCTTCCATACAATAATCTCTAGCATAATCTGCCTGTGAAAGGAGAAATTGCTGAAGCGAGATCAAATGAACCACTTTTCAAGCATTTCGGTGAGCCGTTCAATCGTAAACACAAAACAGCTGATTGTTGTGTCTGTTGAGGTTTGTTGTTTTGTTTCATTTTTTTAAAGTAGGCATTTTTAGACAGACGAGAATGACGCACCGACTGTACTTGATTCAAAGAATACCACTACCGATGGAATACAATATATTACATTTAAAGTCATTGCCAAATGTAAAAAAGTACAGTGCTGAGCAAATTTCCAGTTTCATTTCATGTTCATTCAAGGCAGGTTCCATTCTCTGCTTCTCATGATCCAGGTAATCCCAGACACATTCAGTGGTGTTGAGGTTCTGGACTCTGGGGTGGTCTGTCCATTGTTCTGAGAACACCAGCAACTTCTTTGTTTGATGTGTCTACCTCCTTTTCTCAGAGAGCAGCTTCTTGGACAGAAACACCTGTGGATGTTTTGAGATCTGAAGCAAGAGCGGAGCTTGATGTTCTTCTCTCTCTCACAGATGAAATTGTTCAATTGTTGTTTATCTGATGGGGACAGTTTTGATGGTCTACCAGGTGCTAGGAATCCCATTTTATCTGTATCCATTTTATCTTGTATCGTTTTTGAATTCCACAGATATGTCTCTACCTTTGCACAATTATATTGACATAAATGTGATTTATCTATTCAAGTAAAGTTTGAGTAAATACATCAATGCATCACTTCTTTAAGTGTAGTTAGTTGAAGCTGATGACATGTAACGTTTCATCCATTTTTAGAGGAAGACCTGCGGGGAAGAAGACTGAAATGATATCTTGCTTGCTTAACCATAGACAGAATTGCTATATTCTTATACTTATGCATTATTATTATCAATGTAATACCACTGTAATACTCCAGCACTGGCTGGCTGTTAACTTACTCACCACAACACTCCTGATGCTAGTTTCAATGAAGATAAAATATTTGGTAATGAGTTTGGCAGTTTCATCTTCCCCACATTAACTAACATCCCACACACCCCTTGTATGTTTTCAGTTGAGAAATGACCAAAGCTGCAGCATATTGTAAAGTTTGTCGCACAGGCACAGTTGCAGTTGCTAGAGGCAAAGGACCAAGTGGGGGAACCAATTTTCTAGAGCGCCACCCTGAGGCAGACCAGTGCTTCTAATTAGTTAAGAATACCAAAGACAGAAGCTCACCTTATTTGTGTGGGGGAAGCAGTTACATAATAGCTTTTGCCACAATTTGTATTTGAGAATCTACTTAAACCTAAAAAACAACATAAGAATATAATAAGTGTATTTTTAGGCACAGACTTTTTGATTTGGAGATATTTAGGGGGTCCAAGAGATTGATTAAGAGGTCCCAGAACCCTCTGTATTTTGCAACCTGGTTGTTGTAACTCTACCAATGGATGCTGCATGGACTTTGCCCATTATGTCCATTTTCTTTTGGTTTATTTCACCTGCTATTGCATTTTCTTCTTCACCCGGTGCTACTTTCATTTTTAAATTCAGGGCTGTGGGCTCAAAAAGCTCCAGCAATGGCCGCCTGAGGCTACCATCAAGAACAGTATGGGTTCAGGGTGACTGAGGCCCTTGATTGTGTTGCCTGCTTTGCAGAGGTCACACGCTGTGTGAAGATGTACCGGGTGGGTGGAATTTTCTGTTTCAGTAATGGCTCGGACTCCATCCACCTCACAGTGTAGTGCCTTATGATCCTGACCTGAGCTGTTGATGTATGTAGCTGTAGCACATCCTTTGGGAATGACACCTATGGTGCATCTGTAGATGTAGAAGACCTGCTGAATTTCATGAGGTATGAAATATGTGCTAACTTGTGACCAGGGTCAGAGGGATTGATGACCTTGGTTGAATTTTTTTGGACTAAGATCACCCTAGATCTTCACTTTGGATCGGGTTTCTTGGACTTAATCTTAAAACACATTCAGTAGCAATTCTGAAACTAATAAACAAGTTTAGTGAAGGTTCAGTGTAGGTTTCCCTCTATCGGCAGTATTTACATAGGTTATGTAGGTTTTTAGAGTGAGGAGCTATCGAGGGGCTCCACCAGTGAATTCCAGGAAAACAAACAAATTGAAGGTTTGTGTCTTGGAGGTACGGTTCTAGGGAAAACCTTCAATTGGCGTAGAAGATACATTGTGTGGAAGCCCTGTAAACCTTAAAAGGTAATATGCACATTTACATAATTTACAAAATTGATACTTTAAAGAACGATCCATTCATAGGTTCTTTAGGGAACCAAAAGTGATTTGTTTGTTTGCTCCAAAGAAGCCCTTATTTTTTAAGATTCTAAAGTTTAATAGCCTGAAAACACCCTGATCAGGGAAAGCAAACAAGGAGTAGGTCAACACTACTTCTCTTCACTTATTTTAGGCATGGCGATAATGATCTCCATAACTGTCTAAGAATTGTCTATAAATTATCTGGAGATTGAAAATTTGACCTCTGATAATTGATGACTGGTAGGGTCATCCTCCCTGTATCCATCATTCAACATGCCGGTGTCCGTTAGCTGACAAAACTGAATTAGCAGTTAGCATTCTCCTCCAAACTTATTGATCTGTTCAGTGTAATTAGAAAAGATGTGATGGTGTTTCATGTGTCTCGGAGGAAGCTTGCGCTAACCTTCACTCTCCCAGCTTGGATGGCATCAAGTCTAGTTGGTAAATTCCCAAGCGGAAAAGTCCTGATTCATGATGGTACAGTAAAATGAAGCTGATTTTATTCATAAATCATTTTCAAATGAAAAAAAAACCTATAGCACATTAATTCATTTGATGTAATGTGGAACCTTTTTTCACATAAACTTGTAGTACACATTTGATCAATTCAATGAGCACTTTTCCCAGTTCACTCTACTCTTTCTGTTCCTCTTTGTCAATCCCTTTGTTTGACAAAGCTTCTAGAATAAATGAGTTTTCTGCAGTTTATAGCAAAGCAGTGCTTCGTGTACCTTCTCTATACACAGTTGTATTGTCTTTATTGCTCAGCTTGTTAAATGTTAAGATCAAACTAATTAAGAGAAGGCAGGAAAGAATGGAAAGCTACAGCTTTACACAGACCCTGCCAAAGGCAGTAATGTTAGATATGCAGAGCGCATGACCTCATAACCCAACATACACTGAATGTACGTGAATGCAAACTCTAATGATGTGTAGAGTTTAAGAATAAAGGAAACACTAACTCATCTCATCTGATCTTCTAAACCGTCCCTTTGGAATCGAACCCAGGCCCTTCCTGCTGTGAGGTGACAGTGCTACCCACTGCACCACTGTGCTGCCTATAAAAAGGAAACAGGGAAACGCCAAAAAGTTTAACTGCATGTGTTATGTAAGACAAAACTAAAGAATTGAAAATATAGTAGTTTTGATAATAAAGGAAAGGAAGACAAGTGTCCCAGGGCTAGCATCCCTCAGATTTTGATCTATTAGCAGGTTCCTACTCTGTATTGTTTCACATTAACAATGCATGCAAACTACTGGTGATACATTGATTGTTACAGTTTTCACAAGTATATCTTGTTAGTTGTGGCACCATTCCAATACAACTATTCTGATATGAGCAAGGTTCATGCTTAGTGTTAGTCTCTACTCATATAAACTGCAGCAAATAAAGCATTCACTTTCACTTACCATGGTTGGTATCACTTTACCACCATTTCACAAAGTCACTGTTTTGAAGTTGGAAGATACAAGCTTAAAAAGGTTAGGCTAGCAATGTTAGCTGTGGTAACTTACCATTAGCATTTGTCTGTTGTTCTAAAAGACAGACTGCCTTTCTCTGGGAAAAGTTCAAGCCACATGATCTACTGTGGCTGTCTGTGTCTGTGTCAAAAAGGCTTTTGTTTAATGTATTAAAGATAAAATCATGTGTGGAGCGCTGTGACGCTGAATGATTTCACTTTGCTGGGAGTCACTGAGCACTGGAGTGTATGGGCACACTGTGTCAGTGTTGCTGTGCCAAGTTCATCCAAAAGCAATGGTTTAAAATTTTGCAGTTGATATGTTGCTGTCAATTTCCTCACATTACAGAAGAGTTTAAATCCAGATCTTTAATTACCACGTCATAGCATAATCATACTACTATAGCTAACTGAATGTTAGGGAAGTTGCCATTTGCTGTGCAGATGCAGAATATAAGGTTGGCAATTACGGAAAAGTCTTGCTGTAAAACCTGCAGTTGTATGAATGTAATTACCCTGTAATTACACATCTGTTACATAGGATGATATGCTATTGTAATTGCATGAGTAAGAAATCCAGCTATAACAGTGAATACACCATCAGTGGTTCCACTGCTACATGTTGTTAATGAGTAACCATACATCAAGTCCAGCTTCTATTAGACAGTCGGACTCAGTGCTCACATTTAAGAAACATTTAAAAATGTATCACTTTAACTCAGCATTTACTCAAAACTACATTAACATGGTATTTATGTGTATGTATGTGTATGTATGTGTGTGTGTGTGTGTGTGTGTATGTATGTATGTATATATATGTATGTATATGGGTGTGTGTGTATATATGTATGTGTGTGTGTGTGTGTGTGTATATATATATTACTGATGTCAACTGTTTGTAAAGCACTTTGAGCTGCCAACGGTATGAAAGGTGCTCTACAAATAAACATTTATTATTATTATTATTATTATTATTATTTATTTATTTATTTATTTATTTATTAGATACACCTAATGTAATATGGAACCAGCTATTATATGATAGCTAGGGAACCTCTTCCTCCTTTAAAGCTCAGATAGCTAATATCCATGTGACCTAATATGATCCTTTATACACTATTTCAGTGCAATGCTTAAAAATGGAAAAATGAAAGAAATAAATCCCATAGGAATAAGTAATTAACATTCGTCATATCTCAGTCCGGGAGAATATTAAGTAGTAATGAAACATTAAGTATCAGATGGATACATACTAGGAGTATTTCAAGGAGGTTTTGTACATTTGAGTGTGGTTCCTATTAAGGCTGGGTGTCTGAAATATGACACAATGATAATGAACTTAAATGAAAATGATGGGGGAGTTCAATGGGCCTTAGATGACAAAAATATAAAAGGAAAGTTCATTACAGTGATGGTAGGAGCTGATCACTTCGCTCCGAGATCAGGAGTTGGGAATTGTCTTTCTTAAATGGTATCATATTTAACAACCTATATCTGCTCACAGACCCTATTATGGTTTACTTGTCCTCTTAAATAGATGCCTGTATAACACCCTAAACTCCAGGGGCCTATTTGGTGCTGCAACACTCCTAACTTTATAATTAAACATTAATTATATGGTAGTAAGTTAGTAGTTACTAAATAATAAGTCTTAATTAATAATTGAATAATAATGACCAGAGGTTGTACAAGCTAGTTGACCAGTCGACTTTTTGACTTTACAGCTCTGTGATGATGCTTTAAGCTTGGTGCTGAGTAGTCACTGATCACATGGTTATGACACTAACAACATGGAATGACAGGTGGCCCCTTCTACCTCAGGGACGGGTGAGTGTCTTGGCAAGGCCGCGTAGGGTGTGCCTATGGCTGCAGACAGCAGTACAATCCAGGGCTAATGGAAAGGGCACATGATGCTGTTCTGACCTGTGGAAATTGGGTTCATCACAAATTCCCTTCTCCTGTGGCTTTAATCAACGGTGATTAGTCGACGTCGACTTGAATTTCATTAAATAACTGCCAACTTAAACCCTTATTAAGCATATGGTTCATCCTATAGAAGTCATAGATCTCAAGCATTGTAAAATTATATCATTAAATCTCAATAAGCTGTACATTCTTCACTTCACAGAATTTAATATAAGCATGTAAATATGACTATAGTTTCATATGTACCATTTACTCCCCATTCCACAGTCCATACGTGAAAAATGAAACTGGGAACAGCTGGTTTTGAATGAACTGTTTTTTTGTTTTTTTTTTACAGTTTAGCACTGCACAATTCATGCTCAAGTTATAAGACTCAATATAGCAGTTATCCTTCATCTAGCTCTTTATCAATGGTTGGTTTCTGACCACAGAGCTGCTTTTGTGGATATCTTTTTGGTGCTGAGAACGGTCCATGTAATATCTGGTCTATACCAGTCATGTGGTCAGAGACTGACCAGTGATTTACAAGATTGGGCAGATAAACTGTAGAAACAAACGGACTACAGTAACTGTTCACCTATAGTCATTTAGTGGTAGTTGTAGCTCATAAGGAAAAATAAAGGTCAGGGGTTTGTTTGCTGGACTTGCTGAAAATCTGTAGTATAAGCACACATAAACAACAAAAGTAGACACCAATGGGGGAAATAAAACTGCATGAACAAGCAAAATATATTTTCTATACCTTGTATTAATGCCATACTTTTCTTAGTTTTATGATTTGGATTTAATGACACAAAGAATCATTGTCATTTTGCCCCATTTCTGGTATTGCTTGACATTAAAACATAAAGAAACAAAGCAGATGATTTGATCTGCCTGAAAAGAAAGCAAAGCGAATGTAAGTGCAGTGTTGTTGTGTAATTAGTTGTAATTTCATTTGAAAAGTCTGGCACAATGAGACTAATAACTCTTGTCAGTATAAGGGGTTAATCAAGTGAGAGATCTAGGAAGAGCAATTTGGCACAGTGAAAGATCATATGTTATCCTTGCAAAATATTCCCCCTAGCTTTGTAGCAAATTGAGTTAGGCTCACTAGCAGTATATCAGTGTACCTGTCAGGATGAGCTTCTGAAAATATTTCATCATAGCATTTCTTTGATAATCTTAGAACCAACAAGATTAAAAAGGTTTCATCATCTTGTTTGGACTCGAAACCTCATTTAGTGATATTTTAGCACTATCTGATCACTACATTTGTCATTTACCCCACCCTATTTTTGTCGTAGTTCATTGTGTTGTTCTAAAATACCTAACTTTAACACTTTAGAGAAGAAACTGATGAAAGTCCTACCATCGAAGACAATGCAAGGCCAGATAAGACACGAATAGATTCCAATCTAGTTAGTAATAGAGTGGCTGTTCTTCTCTGAGCAGGACCTGTTATGTGGGGGGGATGATTGTAGAGGACCACTGATGGCTATATTTATCAAGAAACAGGCTTTCTTAGATTAGACTGCTCTGTATGAACTGAGAAGTGGGAAGGGCTGGCGTGTCATATACTTTAAAAGGAGTCTCAGGGGAGAATAACTCAGTCCTTGAAGGCTGCAGAAACAAAAGGCTTGTTAGCGTGCCGAAAAAGAGCGATCGCTGTGACTCCGTTCATTTTATCTGCTCCCATCCTGACGGACATCATGCACTCCTTTGACGACATGCTCCGCTTGAGATGAATAGTCTAATTTCCAGCCCAAACTCTGTTCCCCAAGCTTTCTTTAAAATTTAAAAAAGGGGGTTAGCAGTTGTCCAGGGCAAATTGGCCAGGCACATGAAGGATTAGCATTCAACGTAACAAAAGAACAGTAATTAGCAGGGAAAGTCTGGCTTGCTTGAACTATGAAATGACTAAACTGTGGTATTTTGAGCCAACACAATGAGTCGGTTTGGTTGCACGTATGCACCCTTCACCACTTTGTAGCTTTTCTTCAAATGTGGTTCAGTCCAAATAATGACATATCTGAGTAGCCCAGGGTCTCCTGAAATAACCGTGTATGAATGCTGTAAGCGTAAGTGAAATTACAATTGCAATTGACCAAAATACCAAAGCAATTATGCTAAATTACCCCAGGGTTTTTAACAATTAATAACCATGTAATTACACAATAATAAAACATATAATTACATGAGTGAAAAAAACAAAGTTGACACACATACATATGTAAAGAAGCTATACTACTCTAAACTATCAGCAGTAGTTAGATTTTAGAGAGTAGAGAGATAAGATTCAGATGAGACAATCATGCCATATGCTGGCCTCTTTATTAGAAACCCCTCCCTTGTAGCTCAACCTCGCCGGTGTACATTTAGAGAGCCCATCTGCTCATGCAGTTTGTGTTAGCTCTTTTTGACCACAGAACTGCTCTAGGCTGGACATTTTCGGGTAGTAATGAGAACGAGCCTCAGCAGTCCTATGGTCAGAAGCTGACCAATAATGAACCAGGGAAAACATATCGTCTGAGCAACAGGCAGGCAACAGTAACTCGAATGGCTATATGGTTTAAAAGACAGGCGAAGCTAATTAAGTGGCCAGGGAGTGGAAATACAAGGTAGGGCTTTCTAATAAAGTGGAAATCATTGATAGGCTTGCTTCGCTTGCTCCCAAACTCAAATCTGTCTCCGTATCTCAAGCTCAGTCCAGATCCCCAAGAGACATTAAGTCATCATCATTAGTGAGATTTTCTGATCATAAGTGCTCATAATTGTAAAAGTAATTGGTTGCTAAGCAACTGTTTCAAGGCTTTTTTTCTTGGTTGTATTAGGCTGGGGTGGGCGAGTGCAAAGGGTTGCTGCAGTGAGTCACGCAATGTGCTTATAAGATGATATCTCCGCTCATGGGGGCCAGCTTAGGGCCAGCATGAGTACGGCATCATCCATGTCTAACACAGGAAAAACTGGTTAACTGATCTATGGGTTTATCATTGTCAGCCAGCGCTAAGATGAATGGTTTGTTGTCACACGTCACATGTCCAGAAGGTCTGGTGTCACTCCACATCCATCCCTACCGCAAAATCTGCAGGAACTGTGTGAGAATATTCAAGCTGCATGGGATGGATCATCACAGGACACCATTAGGAACCTCTACAACTCCATGCCGAGACGTATGCATGTTGCATTAGCGTACATGGCAGCCCAATGCCATACTGATACACATTACTTCTGTATGTGTAGCTCAATAAATATTTCTCATATCAGTCTAAATTTATCATAATTTATTGTTACTGGTAAGTTTCATCTTCCCTTCAAATTGCATTGCGATCCGACACTTCCATCTGGTTGCTGCTATTTGTTTGGGTGCAGCTATTTTGAAAATTTGAGTTAAAAAGCCTGCAACATGCATGGCACTCATAACTTTGAAATGGTTTACCTTAAATTCCCTTGCAGAGAAATATCAGAGACTAATCAAGCTCCAAAGATGATCCAAAATCTGTTTAGTATCCTCTTGGGTTAGACTCTCCATATGTGTTTGAGTGCAGCATATGCTCCTGATGTCTCTGTAGCATGTGTAGTTAAACATCAGAGTGCTACAGCCCTCATAAACATGCAGAAAATGACCAAATTCATAAAGGTATTAAAATTCCGTTAGCAGTGACAAATAACAACATATCTGAGTATCACAGGGTCTCCTGAAAATAACGACATATGGCTCGTGTGACTGCCTCACGTAAATGCTGTGAGTAAAATTACAACGGAAATTGACGAAAATACCAAAGCAATTGTGCTAAATAACCACAGGGCTTTTAGTATTAATAACTATGTAATTACACAATAATAAAACATATAATTACATGAGTAAAAACTGAAGTTGATAAACATGCATATTTAAATAAGCTGTACTGCTGTAATCTAGCAATAAACAGTGAATACATCAAAAGTAGTAACATTTTTCTTGCATGTATTGTTAAATTGCATGAACATGAAACAAGAAAGGAGTTCAAAGTGCAAACACCAATAAAGTTTCATTCATCAGGCTCTAAAAGTTTCTTCTCTTCCAATACGACAAGAAACTCGCAGTGTAAACATCAAATTAAATGGATGGAGCCATTTCAATCTATTAAAAACCCTGACTGTTGCCGTGTTGTTGCTTTGCCATCGCTTTCAAATGACTGTAATTTATATTCATGTATTTTAACCTCGCTCTTGCTCCATGCCCAGAAGAGGACACGTCTCACTCAATTAAATGTGTTCAGCTTTGTTCGAACAAAGAGGAGTAACCCGCCTCTGTTATTTCAAAGGCTAAAGTTAAAGACCAATACCGAAGAGAAGACACATCTCTTTCTCGCGCTCTCTCTCTCGCTTTAAAATGGATAAATGGTAACCTGGATATTGTCAAGAGCTGCTTTCAGGGATCTCTTCAGCTTCCGTGTCCCAAAAATCTTTATCACAGTGTGCACTTTTAAACTTTCGTCTTTTTCATTTTGTCTTTGTTCACCTTTTTTTGTGCATACATCAGAGCAGAGCAGGAGAGGGGGGTGTATTTATACGGTTCCCAACAGTTCATGGAACACTGTCGTCCTTTAAGGGCACCATAATGATTGGCACCCTTGGTGAAGATGGGTCCCTGTGGTTAATAAGCTCAGACTCACATCATTTTAGCAAGTCTAGGAAAACTTAAACATGCATCACAGTTGCTGGCACCACTACAAATGACTATGCTGCCATCTATGTTTTACTTTAGGTCCATCTCAGTGTTCAGGAACATTTAAGACTTCCAACATAGGGAGGTTAGAGAGTACAAAAATGAAATTAGGCAAATTGGACCTTCATACATCAGGCAGCAGCTATTAAAAATTGTTCAGGTGCACGGTTTGGGCAATGATGTGATAGTTTTAAACAACTGGAGCCATAGTAGACCTGAAGAGTACACATGCTTATTTTACACCCATACACCATAAAGGGGATGGCTAAACTTCAGTTGGGGATTTGTATAAGATGTTAGCATTTAGTGGTCACCAAGTCAGGTTACCAGTCAAGCCACAATGCTGTAGGCTGTTTAAGTCATCCTCATGAAAGTGAGTTTAGGGGGCAGGCATGGGCCTTGTGACCTTGTGAGCCAAGGGTTGCCGTTTCTATTCCCTGAGCCAACAGGATGTGACTGAAGTGCCCTTAGCAAATCCCAACTGCCCCCTGGATGCCATGGATAGGGTTTCCCACCCCCTTGGGCAGGTGTATTTACTGTGTGTGTATGTCGGTGTTTCACCGCATGGATGGGTCGAAAGTGGAGGATGAATTCCACTGTGTGCAAGCACAATTGGTGTATGGTTCTAAATTCGAAGTGTTCAACACTACATTTAAATGTCTCTTCCATAGCAACAAATGACTTCCAAGGCATGAAAGAACAAACCCTTTTCTTTCAGTACAACATGCTACTGAAACGTAGACTGGAACCATATTCTGTGAGTAGTCATAGTCATCAGAAACAAAAATAGAGTTTTTTGATATTAAACAATCAAGGAGGATTTGGCATTAAAAATGGCTATATAGAAAAGAATCTGAATCACTCTTAAGTATGAGTATTAGAATGTGTGATGTTTTGGACATGTGTTTCATCCAAAGGCCACATTCACAACTGCAATAAATATATATATATATATCATTCAGCTAGCCCAGGCCCCTCCTGTCTCATAATACCATTTTGTACCTTGTACCACTTTTGTACTTTGTGTACCACTGAGTTTGCTATCAGTCCAGCATGAGAGGATGAAGAAGTAGCACTACCCCAATGGCATATTCAAACTCATGTTGAAGGTCCCAGTTAGATCATATAAGAAAAGCCAGCCAATGACCACTGCTCTCTGCTCTTGGCAACCATAGAGTGAAGGAAGTAGCTGAATCTGCAGGTGTATGGAAGCGTACGGTCATATGGGTCTACCAGCAGTGGCTAAAATCCCAGTCTACAGGAAATTCTCCTCAGAACTGTACCAGGGAAAGCATCCACCAAATCTGGCCAAAGCCAAACCATGCCAAATCAAACTGCAGCTGTTATTTGTGCTTGCGGAGGTATTACACCCTGTTAGGTACATTTCGGTCACAGGTGACTCATTTTGGTCCGGTGAGCTTAGAAACAAAACCGGAGACAGGCTAAACAGCAAGTAAAGGGATAAAGTTTGATACTGAACTTAAGGTTTCTTCTGGACTTTAAAGCAGCTGTTAATGCTAACACTGAGGAGGAGGGACTGTGTGTTTCCTTCAATAGGGGAAGACACCGCCACCATCTTTTGGGGGATATGCTGCCCCCTAGTGTTTGGAGCATGAATTCGACAGGTTGCGTTGTCTTACGAATTGCTCCCTTAATTACCAACAGGAACTGGCATGTGTTTTACACTTTCTGATTCATACGGGAAAGTCACACCAAAAATGACAGGAAGTTAAACTACAAATGTGAGCCGTATTATAAAGTGTTACCAGAGATTTCATTTCCAAGTCATTTTGGAGCATTTCTATTGGTCCTTCCATCATGAAATGTTCACAGTATTAAGGGCAACTTCCGTGCTCTAATGATGTACAAGAATAACAATTTAAAGATGCCTGCGTTTTGTTTTTTTTGAACAGCGATGACACTGTGCATGTATTTGATGGGAAAATATCACTCCTGCATCTCTCATTCAAACTCTTCAAACTAACCCAGATGTGAAGGATCGTCCGTGAAATCCCTGACTTATATTCGGCTGTCTAATCCAGCTATGTTGTTCTGCTGCGCTGGAGTCTGTAGTATGTCAACTGTCAGGAGTGGAAAGACAGTCTTTTTTCACACTCTGCGTGGTGTCACCGTCTCAGAGAAAAGAGACAATCTTTCTGTCTTGTATCCTCATGCAGAGCCAGCAACACCCAGCATGCGGGTTGGCAGGAGAGAAGGAGCTTGCTGAGCTTTGGGATGTTCATGTGGGCATCACGTTCGTCTGTTCCCCCTCAGAGACACGTCCTGTCTGTTTCACTTGGGAAGGGATGCTTATTGCAAAGGACAAGCGGATCTGTCATCTCCGTCTCAACACAATGAAATTTCCGAACGTGCTGAAGGAAAGTGCAACAGGAGCCATTTCTTAGGAACAGCCCTTGTGTCCTGTTCATTAATAAAACAATAAGCCATGAGAGACTGAGTTACAATCATTTCACCACGCTTAAGAGGTGTTGTTGGGCAACATGACAAATTATGATAAAGTGCAGCAACGTTTGGTGATTAATTCAATGTACTGTAAATGATGATTATGTTAAGCAGCTTCTTCGCCATGAAGTGTAGTTAGTCAATGTTGCTTTTACACATCGACAGTGATAATTTTCTGTGCCTCATAGCAGAGACAATGGCATACAGCCATTAAATGCCAGCGGTGCTCTGGTCCATGCACAGTATGATTGTGTTTAGATAGATAGATAGATACAGGGGTTGGACAATGAAACTGAAACACCTGTCATTTTAGTGTGGGAGGTTTCATGGCTAAATTGGACCAGCCTGGTGGCCAATCTTCATTAATTGCACATTGCACCAGT
>CM067496.1:816657-830990 GCA_034552555.1 Semaprochilodus insignis | reverse complement strand
TACAGGGGTTGGACAATGAAACTGAAACACCTGTCATTTTAGTGTGGGAGGTTTCATGGCTAAATTGGACCAGCCTGGTGGCCAGTCTTCATTAATTGCACATTGCACCAGTAAGAGCAGAGTGTGAAGGTTCAATTAGCAGGTAAGAGCACAGTTTTACAGTTTTGCTCAAAATATTGCAATGCACACAACATTATGGGTGACATACCAGAGTTCAAAAGAGGACAAATTGTTGGTGCACGTCTTGCTGGCGCATCTGTGACCAAGACAGCAAGTCTTTGTGATGTATCAAGAGCCACGGTATCCAGGGTAATGTCAGCATACCACCAAGAAGGACGTTTTCCTCCACCAGCATCACGTAGTGACCTGGCCACTATCCTGCAAGAAGAATGGCTTAAAATCCCTCTGACCACTGTGCAGGACTTGTATATGTCATTCCCAAGATGAACTGACGCTGTGTTGGCCGCAAAAGGAGGAGGAGGCCCTACACCATACTAATAAATGATTGTGGTCTAAAACCAGGTGTTTCAGTTTCATTGTCCAACCTCTGTAGATCGCTTTTACCAGATAGATAGCTAGATCACGTTTACCATTATTTTATACTAGAAATACTTTGATATAATGTAATTACGTTGAGGCTAAAGTTCTGCTGTATATGAACTTCCATGCCTGGACTTCTACTACAAGCATTCACTTCTCATACTTCCAGAAATATAACATTTAGCATGTTCCAATATTGTGGCTGACTGCTCACACCTTGATAGATGTTCCCCTGACCATAGTGACACTCTGCCATTATTGCTGTCCAAGGATGCGCAAGTGGAGGGCCCAAATTTCAGGGTTGGTTAACTGTAACTGTTACAAATAATAAAGGAACATTGGAACTTATAACTAATTAGTACATAGTTTGCTTATTTTGGAGCAGAGATTATGTTTTTTTATGTTTTAGTCATATATAATTTAAAACCTACACTAGCCATGCACTGTAAATGCGGCTATGCATTAGTGCTGTATTTTAATCAAAGCAAGCCTAATTGCTTCTCTCAACTCCCCACTGCTGTCCGCTTTGGGTGCCTAAAAGCTGCCTAATACACTCATGGTCATATATGCTATGGCAACATGGCCAGACGTCTCGTGATGCAGTTGTAGGGGTTTCTAATGGTGTCCTGTGACAATCCATCCCATGCAGCTTGAATATTCTCACACAGTTCCTGCAGATTTTGTGGTAGGGTTGGAGGTGGAGCGACCCCAGGACTTCTGGACAGGTGACACCAGGTGACCTGCTGCTATTCTGAGTCACTCCATGACAGTATGGCACGAGACCATTGTCAAGTCTTTGGCGATGTTGATGCGGTGTAAAGGGCAGTCGTCATAATGGTCTGCGTGCATGTAGTCCTGTATTGTGCAGCCGTCTGCCAATGGTGCTGGCACTAACAGGATGACTCATTGAGGGCACCACTGCCCACTGCAAATGTGGCTGTTGGGCCACTCCGCACATGTCAGACAACTTGTCAATTCTCTCTCTCTGTGGTTTATGTAGGTCTCCCAGATCCTTCATGTTGTTGGGGCACACCTCGTTCTAACATTCAAACTCTTCTCCAAACTCTTATCCGCTGTGTACTTCGCTAGTCAGTCAGGTACAGTAACAAGGCCCATTCTTGCTTACGTCACATGCACAGTCGAGTGTGAAGCTTGACACATTTGCATGTCTTATGATGTCAAACCCACCCACCAAGTTTCATTCCTGTCGCTTGATTCCTTTTGGGTGCAGCTATTTTTTTGTTGATGAGTGTATATTCCACTAGTGCCTGACTGCAAACTTAGACTCTTGATGGATGTTCCCCTGACTATAGTTGGAAAAATAAATATGCCAAATACTTGTATATATTATTACAAAACAGCACAGAATGATTTCCTGTGCTGTGAATACATAATTTCTCCTGCTCAGAGTACATTTGAGAGTGTGACTGTGGGCATGACACAACCGGTTACCACACAAGGTATCAACAGTCTAATTGGACTTCACTCCACTCATGTGCATAAAGGTTTTTTTTCATAATGGGAGAGTAGAGAAATTAAAGTGTGCATCAGCAGTTTGTGGGTGTATTGTCATCTCTTGCCATCATGACACACTCCAAAAAAAAAAAAAAAAAATTCATTTTGTATGACATCACCATTCACATCATGCACATGCTGCTTACAATTTCAGCACCCACCTCTTAAAACACCTTCCCACATCCCTGTCGCTGCCAGAATGTTCCATTCAGGCCCCACTGAAAACAACCACATATCTACCATCATACAGAAATCCAGTGTACCAGTAGGCTCACAATGATGCTGGGCAGTCAATAGAAAGAGAAGCTCTAAGAATGTCTCAAAGTCTGAGAAGAGATGTTCGAACGTTATCCGACCACAGAGGAACTTTCTTATTTCCTCACTGACCAACTTCTGATTAGACTGTTAACATCGTCTAAGGTTTGTCCTTTGAGCCCAAGCCTGAGCTAAGAAAGCCCTTAAATGACCCCTGCTGCACATTAGCCTTATCTTAGTCATTATTCTGCGGGCAACTTAATGAAGCAGCACAATATCGGCTGTGTTATTAACGCCATAGTGTGAGGCTCTTGTGTTAGAACCAGCAGACTTTGACTCCATAAGGAAAGTTAAATACAAAAGGTTTAAAGGAATTTATAGTGGATGTGTGCGATATAGCTTACAAGCGGTATGACTTGTCATTTATTGCAGTTTTCAAGTGGAAACATACGCATATTCTATATATTGTCTGCACTTGTTTAGTTCAGTTCAATTAAAGTCTAACTTCAAATGCTTAATTGTCAATCCACTTGCATGAAGAATATACAGTATAAGGGATAAGGTACAGGGGTTGGACAATGAAACTGAAACACCTGTCATTTTAGTGTGGGAGGTTTCATGGCTAAATTGGACCAGCCTGGTGGCCAATCTTCATTAATTGCACATTGCACCAGTAAGAGCAGAGTGTGAAGGTTCAATTAGCAGGTAAGAGCACAGTTTTACAGTTTTGCTCAAAATATTGCAATGCACACAACATTATGGGTGACATACCAGAGTTCAAAAGAGGACAAATTGTTGGTGCACGTCTTGCTGGCGCATCTGTGACCAAGACAGCAAGTCTTTGTGATGTATCAAGAGCCACGGTATCCAGGGTAATGTCAGCATACCACCAAGAAGGACGTTTTCCCTTGTATAGGTCTTGTATATGTCCCTTGTATATGTCCCTTGTATATGTCCCTTGTATATGTCCCTTGTATGACTTGTATATGTCATTCCCAAGACGAACTGACGCTGTATTGGCCGCAAAAGGAGGCCCTACACCATACTAATAAATGATTGTGGTCTAAAACCAGATGTTTCAGCTTTATTGTCCAACCCCTGTACTTCTTTCATGAGGCAATTAACAAACTGTACACTGCAATTAAACAACTCTTTAAATGTCCATGTACTGATCCTAATATAAAGGAATTATACATTTATAAAAATGAAGATCACTAAAAGCCCTGATGTTATTTGTACCGTTACAGAATTAAGGGATAGTTACCTTCTTAACTCCTTGTTGTTTTTAGCTGTAACTGAATCCAGGGAAGTCATCTGTCCTCTCTGGTTGAATATTTAAGGCTACTTGTTTGTGTGAGAAGAACAGAATGTAAGAAGTTACTGGAAAATTTACCGAGAGTTGTTTGTGGCTTTGTTGATTCCTTCTTGATTTGACTTAATTTTCATGTTGCCGTATTAAAATTGCAGCCATTGTTTTCAATTAAACTTGACACACATGCCAATTCCAAGCACTGCTCAGTTTCAGTGTAGAAGACTCACTTTGGTAATCCTTATTAATCTGTTATCCACAAAACAATCTACTATTTTTTCCACAAAAGGAGTTCCTCGCTTGGACTAGTAATTATTTTAAAAGCTTGACAAATCTACACTGTAAAAATTGCTTCGTTGGTCCAACCTAAAAAAAATACTCTAATTTGTTACAAGCAAATGAAACAGGTTTATTCAACCTAAAAAAAAAGAACTTTGAATGAACTGTTCTTTCAAAGCCATTTTTTAGTTAAGTAAAATTCAATTGCTTGTAACAAATTACAGTCATTTTTTAGGTTGCACTTTTTACAGAGTCAAAGCTTTTCTTTGAGGTCTACCTGCATGATTACGAAGGTACATGATTAACAAACATTCCTCAAGGATTTTTTTTGTAGACATAATGGCTCCATGTAGATTTGCATGCTTAAATGCTTTTTTTTTAAATGGTGAAATTGTTCTTCAGATTGATGGAGATATATGGTTCTGTGTACCACCAAAATGGGTTCTTACAATAGTAGAATCCTGTTCTAATATAGAAACGTTTTCAAAAATGTACTTTACTAAAGAACCCTTGTCTTTACTAAAGAGCCCCTGAAGAACCATATTTTTAATGGTGTAAGTTAAGAATCTCCTAACAAGTAACCCAACAAGATCAGCTAATGTTAGCTGCTAATGCTTTATAGAACATTTTCTCAGTCAAAGTGATTTTTACCATTTTTCAACTTTTAAATCAGCCAATGTAAATGTTGTTTGGTACAGTGTGTAGTGATGTAAATGGGAAGGTGTGGGAGCTAAACAACATGGCATCACATCAGATATTTAACCATACACAGCACTAAAATCACCACTACTAACGTTTGCGGGGGGTAACCATACTGTGGCCCCAGCATAGAGCGCACATGCATGCAAGTAGAATTACTAAAAATGTAAAATATAAAATAAAAAATATCAACATTGTGAGAAAAAAGTTGCTCCATTATGTGTAGCACAATAAATATCCAGAGATAACCGCTACCCATCTAATATCCAGAGTAACCGCTGTGTGCAGCCTGGACAGCAGCTAGACAGGCTGGGAGTAACCCAGTAAGGTCCTGGTAGGTTATCACAGGTATCTGGAGGCATACTGACTGCAGTGCATCCCACAGCTGCTGGAGGGTGCGTGGGGGAGGTCCCACACAGTGAACATGACGATCGTGGTAGTCCCACAGATGCTCAGCTTGGTTCAAGTCTGGGGAATTAGGGGACGTGGGTAGTACTTGGAGGTCTTGGTCATGCTCTGCCAACCAATGTCAGTCATTTCTAGCCACGTGACACGTCGCATTGTCTTGCTGGAAGATCCCATCCGCCCCAGGGAAGACAATCAACATGTATGGGCGTACGTGATCTGCAAGGATGGATTCATACACAAATCGGTTGAGAGTGCCTTCCACATGGATGAGTGAGCCCAGAGAATGCCACAAAAATGTGACTTCCTCCATGAGCTATGCTGGTCGTAATAATGTGACTTGACTGTGTAAATAGAACATGATACTTGACTGATAACTACTTACTGACACCTTGTGCTGTGTCAGTTGACAAAAGAGAGTCCATATTCCTGACTTCCTGATGACAGAACAACTGTACTCTTCCGGGCAAAATAAAAGTCCCTAGCATGTAGCGTTCCCAATAGGTTTATTATATTATGCATCACATATATTACATTGGACGTTGGTGTTGCAGGTTCCCAAGCAGAGATTTGTCAAACAAGAGAAATTATAAACCCTTTGGTTTGAAGAAGTGGCAACAACATGTTTGGTGTTGGGAGGAAAAAAAAGGAACGTGAATGAATGACAACATTCTCAAAATGACACATCTGATTGAAAATGCAATCTGTGCGCACTTGTGAAAAAGAGATTTGTCTTAAAATTGGTGACAGCTCAGGTTTGATTGTTTCTGAAGTTTTGGCATCTATCTGTGCTGAAAAATGACACCTGAAGTGTTAGCGACTGAGTGTCTCGCTGAGTCTGAAGGTGTGCTTCCAAACTCCCGAGGCTTCTAAGCACAATAACACTTATGAAGTTTCCAAAGTGCTGATGAGGCAGTGCCGTAATTACCCAGCCTTCGTATGTTAATGCAAAGCTCACCAGAGAGCACGCAGAGCCTGCCTTCAACCCGGCTGCATCCCATCATCACGAGCTCACCTTCTGCGCCGGCTCTTGGGTGTAAATTAAATGGCTCGAGGGCCTCCGAGTCAGATTGCCTGTTTGTGTTTGCGTGTAGAAACCTCGTGCTGTCACTCAGAATAGATTGAAGGGGGCGGAGGGAGGATTAGCAAACACTTGAATGCTTCCTGTTTGTTGTCACAGAGCAAACCTCCTCCAGCCTTTTCCCTCTGGTCTTTCAACCTCGCTGTAGGTTTTTCAAGTTTTTCGATCCCTCTCAACGTGAAGAGACCTTGGAGGAGATGTGGAATTTGGAATGAAAGATGTTCAACAGTTCTTGAAGAGCATCAAAAAAGCGAGGAACAGGGGGTCTTCCCAGCTGACTTGGCAGTGCATTAATGAGCTGGGAAATGGGATTTTTGGGCTTTTTGCTGAATCAGTTTGGGCGAGATTAGCAATATTTTGTATCGGTTTATTAGGAATAATCTGCACATCTCTGCTACAAAGGGCAATGTTAACTTTGTTTCTAGCACCTTCCATTTGTGAACAGTTCGATTCCAAAAGCAGACACAGTGCAACGGTGAAAACTTACTGTACAGGCCAGGTTAATTGGAGACTGAAACATGGATTTCAGTCAATACTACACTGTGTGTAGGATATACTCCATTATGATTTATGCAGTTGGCTTTATTCCTTTACACTTTCACAACAGAAAAATGGCATGTAGACAGAAAGTTGTTGAAAAGGTGTATTTACATAGGCACAGTTGAATATGGAGAGTGACACACCGTGAAAGTCAAACACTGTTGTTGTCCCTTCAAATACAAATCCTGCAAAAGAGGATGGTAAAACGGGCCAATTCCAAAATCCTAAACTTACACTAATCATTAATATTTGCACCCACCAAAATTTACATCCAACAACAGAGCAAAAGCAATGAAAATGAAAACGACGGACTGTGTGCAGAAATGTACTGTTCCGGGCTGTGAATGGGAAGTCGTCATTTTTCATACCCTTTCCAAAGAACCAGACTGTCCATCCGTGGCTGATGTTCGTCTTTAAACGAAGATGAAGTTGGCTTCCTATTCACCATCTTCTTAATCCGATCAGTTCCCCCTCAAATGCTACAGCTTGTTAAGGCACTTGAATGTAACTGAGGCAAATGTAGCTTGCTCTGCACATTGCAAAGTCATATACCTTCTATGTAGACATCAGAGACCAATTAAAAGTACTACCTAAATACATTCTATACATTCTGTAATTCATTCAAGTACTTTTGAATAGTACGCCAAAATGAAAGTCATTCTTCTTCAGCAACATTACAGAAAAGTTTGAGTCTAAAATAAAAAGACCTGTGTCATTTCAAGGGTATCGACAGCTCTATTCCTGTAACCTCACGGACATCATGATATCTGCACCTTCCCCGATATCTATATCAGGATCTATGACACCAACCTAAAGCTCCAGTTTTTCCTGCTTATTTGTGTGTTATATGTGTATTACTTTCTTAGTAGACTTCAAAATAGAATCATTAACCTGCTGCCTTCTCTCAGAAGAACATCTGGGTGGGATCTTTGCTTCATTACCTGCAGAAGGGGAGGCCAGACGAGACCGGGTTGTTTAAAGAAGTAAGATGATTCACTTTGATATATGTAGGATGAGGTTTAATGGATAAAACAAAAGCGTCTCTCATATTCCTAAGCTGTTAATGATGTGAATGTGCAGCCATTAGCCCGAGTTATTAAAAAGATCTACTTCATATTTCCACATTATGAGCAGAGGTCCACCAACTTTATAGCTCACTCTATAGGTCTACATTTGCAGATATGAAGTTTATCAGCCCCCTCTACCCCAGTGTTCTCTGCTGGTCAATTTTCTTTGAGGGTTTTCTTTGACTGATTTGTTTTGCGCAGCGGTCCATTCTTAAACACAGCATTGACAGTGGTATGGCAAATTGAGACCACCCTTCATTTATCTTAAACCGTATACTATTGGGAGGTCTTTCGGAAGGCATTAAATATGAGATAATCGACCGCTGAAGTTGGGCTTGCCATAGTTGATGATATACCAGTATTCAGAAATCCAGGTCTACGCTTGACTGCCCTATGGCCAAAATAAATAGAGTTTTTGAAAAACTGCCTGTATCGCGTCCTCGGGTAAATCAAAATGTTCAATACTCGATACATTTTCTGTATTTCCCATGTATCATCAATCTGGATTTTCTGAATTTTTGTGTCACTGAAGACTCCTAATGTTAATATTACTACAGGCATGCTAATGCTACTGCGCCTCAGTTTGGCCAAATTAGCTACACAAAAGTAAGGCAGGTCTTATGAATTGTGCTACCTTGTTGAAATGCCCTACAGCAGTGCATATTTACAGGTAGCTTCAAAAGCTTTGATTTGTCCCGTTCCGCCTTAAATGGTTCAGCAGTTATTGCAACATCTCAAGTGACGGAATGAAGCCCCAGCACCATTTAAAGGTGGGATGTCGCTGTGAGAAAATGCTTTCAACACAAGCATGGGGTGTTGGGGGGTGGTATAGTGATATTAAGATGGGTCTGACTACTTCTGTATGTGCTCAGTAAATATTGCCCATATCAGTCTTAATATTTCATTTTTTATTGTTCTTGTTAACCTTTATCTTCCTTCTGAATGGCACTGCAATGCAAAACGTCCTTCTGGGTGCAACAGGTTTAGTGGGGAAAGCCACTAAATATTAGAATCTGGGCATCCAGGTGTGGAACTAAACCTCTATGGCATCCACTATCACACATAGGTCAGGGAAAAAGAGAAGGTAGCTGTGTAAGTTAAGCTGATAAATGGTCACTCAGGGATACGGACAGGTGCTGGTTAGGGGATACCACGACCCAGCTATATCCCACAGTGAGTCAATTGAGTGACAAGGCTAATCTTCTCCTGATGGAGCTGAAGTGCCACCAAAACTACTCTACTCTCCCAAATCCAGCCTGGCTAAATTCCTTCATACGAGAAAGAAGTCCTCAGAGTTCATTCAACTAGACCACTCTAAGACAGGGTACATGGAATTGATTAAGAAATGCGAAAGACTAATTGATTGATTAATTGGTTGATTGCATTTCCAGGCTTAGAATGTAACACTACTTCATTTACTTGCTGTTATTTTTTATAGAATATCCGTGTTCACAGTTTAAACACATAGATTTTTTGCTTGGATCATATTCATATACTCATCATCAAAAAACAGCACCCAGAAGGAAGTGTCGGATTACAGTGCTATTGGGAAGGAAGATAAAGCTTACTAGGAACAATACATGATGATGAATTTAGACTGATATGGGCAATATTAAATGAGCTACACATACAGAAGTAGAGTCTCTCAGTCATGGAGTAACATGCCACGCGTCTCGGCATGGAATTGTTGAGGTTCCTAATGGTGTCCTACGATAACCCATCCCATGCAGCTTCAATATCCTCACACAGTTCCAGCAGATTTTGCAGGAGGGGTGGAGGTGGAGTGACACCCGGCCTTCTGGATGTGTGACAGCGTGACAACAAACCGTCCATCTTGCCCACGGTGCCTCCACACACGGATTTGTTGGCCGTCTCCACCAAGACAAAAGCGGGACTCGTCACTGAAGATGACCCAACGCCATTCTGACAGTCTGGTACAACACCATTAAAGTCTTTGGTGATGTTGACGTGGTGTTACGGGCAGCTGTTGTAACGTTCTGTGTGCATGTAGTCCTGCATCCAGTGGTGCTGGCACAGGAACAGGATGACTTCACTGCTCAGTAAATGTCTGTAATCATGGCTGTTGGGTGATTCAGGCACAGCGATAAGACCCGTGAACAAGCGTGAACCTGGAATCATTCGCATGTCTCACAATGTCAAACCTACCCACCACGTTTCAATCCTGTCGGCGGATTCCTTCTTGGTGCAGCTACTTGTTCAACTATTCTTTTCACAATGAGTGCATTTTGTTTATATGCAGTTACATCTCTTTGCCCTCTGCAGAAAGACAAACAGTTACACTGAATAGGCTGCTTTTCATTTTGGAAACATGAAAATAGAGAGTTTCAGGAACTGATAGAACAGATTTGCACAGTTTGAGGTGATTTTGGAAAAGTGTGCAATACATGACAACGCAACAGGCAAACTAATTCATTTGGCATTTGGGTCAGGCATAGCCATTCCATTCTAGAAGTTCTGATTTTACTCCTGCTTACTCATCAAGTCTTGATAAAGCATCACTTAATATGCAACTAATATGAAAACTAGAGAACTGGTCAAACACTTTGTCATTTCATTAGAAGTATGAGAAACAAGACACTTCCTGAGCAGGCCGACACGAGCAGGCGTCTGATGTTTCCAGGCTGGTCATTTCATTGTCTTGATACATCAGTCATGGCATTTGTTATGTATTGCAATGACTGACTGATTGAATGATTGATCCACTTCATTCATTCACTCGTTCTAGAATTAGTCAACATCTACAGCTAATATGAAAACTAGCACTCTATTTAAACAGTGCACTTCCTCAGCAGGCCGGCGGCACCCGAGCGGCAAGTGAACAAAAATAGAAGAAGCTAAGAATGAACTTGTATCAACATGTCAGACATTACACTAGGCCAGTCCAATAATTGTGTAAAGCTTGACTGTGACCATTGTCTTCCAAATTAGGTGTGCGCCCCGTTTAGATGGCAAACCTCTCCCGCGCTGTTATTTTTTGCCTTTTTTGCAATTGGCCCCTGTCAAAGTGTCAGATAAAGCTGATTGTGGAGAATGAGACAAGACAGGTTTGGCCCTTATTAACCCAGAGTACCGCAGAGCAGATTGAAAGATAAGGCAACAAGGGAAGACGTGTGCTCCCTCAAATTGGTACTTATTATTTATACCGAGGGAAGCAGCAAGCGCAGTGGCAGAGCCAGACGGAGGGACGTGCGGCATGAAGCCGTTATATAATATCTATATAACCGGTGCTAAGAATGAACCGGGAATCTGTCAAAGATGTCGTTTCAACGTTACTGTTATAATTTTTTTTCTTCCACAGACAATATCTTTTACAAATACAAATACACCGAGCTTATCATTAACATTACTTAACACAGTGGTTTAAAAGCCTATTAACCGAGTTCAATTGCCAAACCACGAATAAGGAATGTGAGAAACTTATCAGGAGCTAAACAGGTGGAATTTCTTTTTTTTTTTTTTTTTGGTTTTGACAGTTCTTCAACCAAATGGATGTATCTGCAGTATTCGCAGTGTGCTATCAGCAGGAGTAGTGAGTTAAAAATGCCATCTTCTTCTAGAACATCATTATATATCATTGTCAGGCAAAACAACAACAACAACCACATAAAACAAGTATCGCTATTTTGCTTTTATCTTATTGATTTTTTTATATATATGTTTATTTATTTATTTTCATCATTTTCATGATGAACGGGCCACTATAAATGCTCCAAAATGGCTTGGGGAAAAACGAATCCTTTACATTATCTTACACTGAATTGTAAGAATGTTTAAGAAGGCTGTAAAGTTACCTTTGTCGAGATCGTAGTGTTCTCGTGCTGTGTTTTGAAACCCTGACTAAACCCCAGGTTAAACCCAATGAAGCCAACGAAGACCGAGTCGTAGTCTCTTCCTCATTAACATGCAGGTGAACTCTGAAAACAAACAAATGACATATTCAGTGTCTAGGTGCTTAATTACACATTTCATTGCACATAGATGGAAGGATTACTGTAAACATAGCTGTCCTGTACTGTAGGTAACAGTAACCATAGCCGCTAATATTGCTACAGCTTGTGAACAACCGTAAATAAACTGCTTTTTATCTTTTTATTGTTAGCTAGCTTAACAAAGTGTTTTTAACAACATCCTTACTACTACATGAGCCTTAATATGTTTAATGCCATGTGAACTCACAGCATTGCCTCTATGATGCTTCACAAAGGTGCCAGTAGGCTTTCAGAACATGAACTGCACGTCTGCCTCGTTTCTGCTGTGCTGCCCAAACCGCAAAAAAGCGGAAGTGATGTCATCGCATACCGCGACTAGACTTGCTTGTCAAAATAAAAGTTCACTATCTAGTCTTATTATTTCTTTCTTTAACTGGAAATAAAGAACAATAAATTATTTCAAATAAGGAAAATGCAAGAAGAGAGGGAAAACGGAGATACCTTTATGATATATTCGGGGATCAGGTGGAAAACAATCACTAAGCAGCTAAGTTGCTAACAATTAGCATGCTATACCAGCTTTGACCACCAGGAAGTGGTTTGCCCTTCAGGGACTAGATGAAAAACAAATAACCTAGCGTTAGATACAGAACCTGTTCCCAAGACAGATGGGATGTTTGCATCTTTTTCTGATAGTCTACAAAAGCTGCCCCTAACATAATGGAAGGAAATTAAAACTTGAAAAGAAATAAGTGATTGTTGGGGCAGGCGTGGGCTGGAGGGGCCTTATGACCAGAGGGTCAGAGGTTCCATCCCCTGAACCGATAGGACATGACTGGAGTGCCCTCGATCAAGGCACCTAACCCTCAACTGCCCCCAGGCACCGTGAATAGGCCTGCCCACTGCTCCGGCTAAGCGTGCTCACTGTCTCCTAGTGTGTGTGTTCACTAGTGTGTATGGATGTGGGTGTTTGACGTCACGGTTGGGTTAAATGCGGTAGACTAATTCCTCTGTGTGCAAACACAACTGGCAAATGTAAATTCTAACTCTAATTAATAATGACTAAAATAGACCTGAGCAAAAACTAGATTCACAAATGTGTTTCAGTAGCAGTAAAAGCCTCAGCGGTGGATTTGTAATTGTTCCCCATCTCTGATGCTAACCTTTAAAGGAAACACTGGATGAAATACTGTGACAGGCTTAGTAGTTTGTCAGGGATTCATATTTTCCAGCACAACAGGGCTTTTATTTATACACTTATTTATTTATTTATTTTCCCTGAGTCTCACGTAGCCTCTCCTGGACAGATGGCTTGTAAAGAAAACAGCATGCCACCCAGTAATCATATGTGCAATAAATGCTGCTGGTTAAGATCCTGTGGATTGGGTACAGATGGCACTCAGATTTCGCTACCTCTGAGCCCATGAACGCGTGCTGAACCATCAACAATTTCCACTCCCAACATCGCCTTCGATCAGAGCGAAGAAGCGCTGTAATTGTCTCGGCGTGAGCCGCGTTAAGGCATAATGTCATGTTGGATATGAAAGGCTGTGCTGCCAAGCATTGCAGATAGGATATTTACGCCGGTGCTTTGGATGATGTCATTCACATTTCTCAATTATGAGCTGAAAATAGTTTTTACATCTCTAGACTCTGTCCATGATGAGCAGACGTCTGTTGTTTTGGACCGAGATCATTTGTGCTGGCCTGAGTATCACCAGCTTACAATTACTTGGCCGCACCAGCACTGTTGGACATGCGACACGATAGACGGCCGAGCGGACTCTATCAAACTGCCCCTAAGATGATAGATAACAGGCTGTGTAGCAGTTGCTATGAAACAGAGAGGTAGCAAACCGTTCAATAAATTCAATTAAACATACACTTCACCTGACTAATTGCCACAGAGACAGTTTTGATTCCCAGACGATTCTGCTCTGGGCTACACCATCTGGATATCACTAGCACCTTTTTCTCTACTTCCTTTAAAACAAGGCTGGACAAATTGCAACAGTTGACTATGTAACAGGAAATGTCAACAGTTGCGATATATATAGACAGGAATGAAACATGGTGGGTAGGTTTGACATTGTGGGACATGCGAATGATTCAAGTTTAATGCTCGTCCACACGTGATGTTGTAAGCAATGACTTATTTGGGTACCTGACTGACCCAACAGCCATGGCTGTGGACATTCAGCGAGCAGTGATTCCCTCCATAAGCCATCTTGTCAGCACTACTGGCAGAAGGCTGCACAACGCAGGTCTACATACCGTTACGACGATTGCCCTTAACACCACATCAACGTCACCAAAGACTGCAATGGTGTCATGCCAGACTGTCATGGAGTGACTCAGAATGGCGGTGGGTCATCTACAGTGACGAGTCCCGCTTTTGTCTTGGAGGAGAAAACCAAAGAACCGCGTCTGTCACTTGTCCAGAAGACCTGGTGTCACTCCACCTCCACCCCTACCACACAATCTGCAGGAACTGTGTGAGGATATTCAAGCTGCATGGGATGGATTATCACAGGACACCATTAGGAACCTCTACAGCTCCATGCTGAGATGTCTGGCATGTTGGGTTAGCAAACATGCTGGCCCGACGCCATACTGAGAGACACTACTTCTGTATGTGTAGCTCAATAAATATTGATCATATCAGTCTAAATTTATCATCATTTATGGTTTCC
>CM067496.1:753201-796823 GCA_034552555.1 Semaprochilodus insignis | reverse complement strand
AGAGAGAGAGAGAGAGAGAGAGAGAGAGAGAGAGTGTACTTGCACATTGTAGACGAACACCAAGTTAAACGAACACATAAAACATAAATAGGCGAAAAAACTGCACATTAGCGGGAGAGGTAGCCCAGCTGCTGCCGTCTCCAGCGCCGCCGGAAGTATTTCAATATACATTCAATATACTCTTGTTCTTGTTTTAATTGTAATCTATTTATCGTTAAACGTTTATGTGCTGCAACTTGTGTCAGAGAGTAACACAATTTCAATCCTCTGTATGTCTGTACATATTGAAGTATTGACAATAAAACTACTTGATTTGACTAAATTGTTGCACATTACTGTAATACAGAACCACCGTTTTTTGCAGACATATTAAATTATTAGGTAGAAATATTAGTTACACTTTATATGGGAACTCCATAATAGCTTATCTAAAAAGTATCCAGTAACCAGATTTAGGTTTTAGTGTAAGATTAAAGTTAGGCTTACACTCAGAGTTATAATAGGTTTTGGGTTTGACTTTAAGGTAAGGATAAGATTGAGTCTGAAGTTTAATGTTGGCTTTAGGTTTTGGGTTGAGGTTAAAGTTAGAATGACAGTGATTATTAGGTTTAAGGTTATAAATAAGATTTGAGTTGCAGGTAAAAGATTAAGAAGTGCGAGTGTTAGGTTTAGATTTAGGTTTTAGTTTAAGAAGCTAGAAATTAAGGCTTAAAGTAAGTGTTAAAATTTGCTTTGAGGTTGATGTTAAGGTTACGATTTGAATACTTGTTTGGATTAAAGTTTTGGGTTTATTTTAGAGTTAATATTATGATGACATGGTTTGGTAATATTAGAATTAGGTTTTAGGGTGAGGCTAGGGTTCGGGTTTTGTGTTTGGTGTAGGTTTTGTCCTGAGGTTAAGATTAGAGAGCATGTTAGATTTAGATTATGGTTTCAGTTTAAAGTTAGGTTTTTGAGTCAGTGCTAAAATTTAGGTTTTAGGTTGGAGCTTAAGGCTAGTTTCAGATTGAGTGTTAAGTTTAGATTTAATGGTAGTTTTAGGTTTTGGGTTGAGCCTAAGATAAGGGTTAGTTTGAGTGTTAAGATTTATGTTAGGATTAGGTTTTGGGTTGAGGTTAAGGTTAAGTTTACAATGAGTGTTAGGGTGAAGCATTGGGTTAGGGTTAGATTTTGGATTAAGGTTAGGGTTAGAATGATTGTTAATTTTAGTTTTTGTGTTGAGGTTAAGAGAGCGGGAAAGTTAGGTTTAGGTTGTTGTTTAAGGTTAAGATTATGCTTAGATTTCTTAGAAGTTCTAAGTTTAGGACAAATTGAATGCCAGTGATTGTTCAGGGTTAGGTTTAGGTTTGGGGTTGAGGTTAAGGTAAAGGGCAAAGTGAACATCTACTAAGCATCAGTAGACTACTGAAAAGTGTCGACTGATTATACAGTGTTATAGATACCTTATAGTGTCTTACTCCGTTACTACAGTTCTTCTTCAAACCCTGCAACCCTAAAACTGTACATCATCAAACTGCATCACCAGTACTGTACCACGATCTTGGCAAACGATCGTCCCTCATTGTTGCTGAAGTGGAGCGTTTTTCACTTGAACCAACAACGACATTCATTTGTTTCCTTAAAGCATGGCGGAGATTCTAATGATCTAATTAAGTGCGCTCGCTGTCTGGGGCGTCCTCCTGTGTCATGATGATAGTGAATGCTACCCATCTGTCGGCTTCAGCTGCAGAGTCAGCAAACCTGCTGCCCTGCCAGCTAATGATCGCGGGGCCGTCACTGGGACTTCACCACGAATGCTGTGGAAGGTCACGGACCAGCGGCCCTGAGTGCCAAGGCTAAACTCTGATGTATATGCGCTACATATATTTAAAGGGACAGAGTGGTCATTCTGGAAAGGTGTCACTGTACGCTCCCTATTGCACAGGCTACTTCAAGGTTATCACAAAACTTCACAAAACCATTGAATTGATCATTTTACCGATGTATTCAACCATATTAAAGCAATATCATGGCAAAAAATCGAATTTGCTCGGTTCTCCTCTTACCCCAAATGGACAAAAGCATAAGATGGTGGCTACTGCTGTTTAGGTATTAATGTAGTCCATGTTTTAAGGATAGTTTAGTCCGATTTTATAGGTAACAGTATCTCATATAATGCCCGATAAAACACAAGCAAGTCTATTTGACGTTGCTCACATAAGTGTGCAGTGGGGACAGTATGGCTGGCCTATCAGGTCTTCCGGGTGATTGTTAGGAGTCACATTTTCTTTGTGTATTTTAATTGTTTTTTGAGCTACGGTTATGAAAACCCCTGTTGATTTTCTCAGTTCTTCTTCTATTATGGCTAAATAAAGGAGTATAAAAGGAACATAAGGATACAATAGTATGTAGTAAATTTGTTTCTTTATTGCTTGATTAGATGGGGGCAGGGTAACCTTCTGGTGGGCTAAAGCAAACATCCCCATGGTCCTCCCAGTGTCTTTAGTGTGTTAACCTGCCTGCACTGTCAGGATTCTGTGAGTTCCATTCTGATTAGCTATCTGCACTTCCTTGTATATATGTACTCCTGTGTATCATTTGCACGTGTCTGGCATTAAGCAAAGTTTTGATGTTCCATTAGCCTAGCAAACAGTAGCTTCAGCTGCAGACGCTCCACTCAACGTGTTTCCCTGAGGGCCTATTCATTTTGACTATACGTCATGCAAAATAGCAGGCTTGTGATTAGCCGTTTTGCATGTTAGTTGCCTTTTCCTGCAGTAGTATTTGGTTCTTGGCCACGTTAAGTGACTCTTGTTAGAGAGTCCGGCAGTGCAAGACCACACTTCGGGCAGCTCTGATCTTGGAAGTAGGCTTCAGTAGGCTATCACTGCAGTCAGAACAAAACCTCATATCTATAAAATGATAACATTTTTCCAAGCCATTTTGGGTGATCTTTCTTTTGGTTGCGTATGTAGTGAAATTGAAAAATCAATCAATCAATCAATCAATCAATCAATCAATAAAGCCACAAATTCTACAATTCATGCCACTATGAATAGAAACTGTTTCAATAACACAGTCTTTTATAAACAATTGTTTAAGAAAGCAAAATAAATGAACTTATTTCATTAGTCATCACTTTGGAAAAGTGTATCTGAACTTGGTTGCCAAGGGGTGATCATTTCCAATATAAGCCTGCTGTAGTGTTCCGCATTGTGTGAGTGACTAACACATGCCAGCCGCAGCAGTCACGCTGCCTGCATTGCTCATGTCACACAGTGCCAGTAAAAACTGTGTGAAATAGGCCTTAGGCATGCAGTTTTTCGTGATGATAATTGGTGGGGTACAAGCTTCTTTTGCTTGTTGGCCTTGTCGCTCCAGTGCAAAACGAAAGAAGCAAAAATTCAGGCACAAAACACGTCTCGGGTGATCGACTACAACCGGAGTTAAAGGATAAATCTCTTTAAGGCTGGTTGGTATAATCATTACATTACTGTTTTATCGAGAGATTTATTGTTTAATAAAGACAGAATGAGCTCTCCATCTGCTGTAAATGAAGACTTTCCCTCTTTTTTATCATCACCAATGGAATTACAAATTCTACATTAACTTTCTATTACATTGAACTGTACTGGAGTTTGCATGAGTAATGAGTCTCTGACCCCCCAGAGAAAAATAGGAGCCAGTAGCTACTGTGCTTTACACATATCCTCCTTCTACTCCATAAATCTAAAGCCTCTTTTATTACATTCAAATTCTCAATCGCTTTTTTCTTTTTCTTTTTTCACTATCATTTTTCAAGACCCTCCAAAAATATACTAAACCTCAGGCCCTGGTTTTATAGTGCAGTCTCTGTACTGTGTCTCTGCGAGGTCAGCCAATCTGCAGCCCAGAATCCACCACGGGGATCTCCAGAGTACATCAGATGACCTTTATAAAGACAACGCTTAGCGCTTCCTTCAAGTATTCCTGCCAAATTCCATGTGCCCCGTTTATGTATGTCATATTTAATCGTAGCTTTGGGGACACATAGCTATTCAAACTTTAGCTTCTTTACTCTCGGGAAGGATTCCGGACTCGCTGGCCTTTTGGTCCTGAAATGGAATTACACAGGCATATGATCCATTTCCATAGGTACTTACATAAGAGGTTAGATTTGCATTACATTCATGTTCAGCTTCAAAGTAAATAAAGTGTTAATAGAGCAACAGATGAGCTGTCGTTTCTGACTTTACATCTACAAGGTGGACCAGCAAGGTAGGAGTGTCTACTAGAGTGGACAGTGAGTGGACACGGTGTTTAAACACTCCAGCAGCACTGCTGTGTCTGATCCACAAGTACCAGTTCAACACACACTAACACACCACCACCACGTCAGTTTCACTGCAGTGCTGAAAATGATCCACCACCCACGTAATACCTGCTCTGTGGTGGTCCTGTGGGGGTCCTGACCATTGAAGAACAGGGTAATAAAGTATGCAGAGAATCAAATAGTTCTACAGTCTGTAACTGTAGAACTACAAAGTGCTCCTATATAGTAAGTGGAGCTGATAACATGGACTGCGAGTTTATATATATAGTAGCAACCTGCTTGCGGCTAGCACAGAGCTGTGGACGTGCAGGAAGCATGGTCATATGTGGAGTGCCCTGGAGACGCAGTAAGAGAGACTACAAATCTTGTTAATAGCTGGGACTGTTAGCTTAAGGCTGTATATATGTGTTGCATGGGCTGTTGTGTGCTGGGCCCGTTAAGTGAGGTAGTGCAGTGTTAGTGCCTTCCATCAGGGATAGTTGTATGGCTGTTGATGACCTGTCTACTATCCTGGCCATTGGGTAGCAGTGGGCGGGGGTCTCCAGTGCCGGCGTGCTCAAATAAACAGCATTTGTCTGAAGCACTATGTCTCCTGTGTCTACTTATTCTATATAGTGTTGCTGGTGTGTGCCTTCTTTGAGTCGCTGCCTTTTGACTATTCCTTTGATGATGAGTGTGTGTATATATATATATATATATATAATATGAGGACTAAGTTTAAACACATGTTGAAGAACATGTCCCACCCCATGTACCACTCTCTGAAAGCACTGGGCAGCTTCTTCAGTGGCCGGCTGCTGCACCCGCGGTGTGTGAAGGAGAGATACCGCAAATCCTTTCTTCCGGCCGCTGTCAGACATTATAACAGCCGCGGCCCTCAGTAGTCTATTTCTACAGTAGTCTATTTCTACTGTGTCCAATAAAACTCAGTAGTCTATTTCTATTTCTACTATGTGCAATAAAACCCAGTAGTCTATTTCTGTTTCTACTATGTGCAATACAACTCAGTAGTCTATTTCTATTTCTACTATGTGCAATAAAATTCAGTAGTCTATTTCTATTTCTACTATGTGCAATAAAACTCAGTAGTAAATTTTTAGTATTTTATTTATGTTTTCTGTATTTTTTGTATATATAGATCTCATTTATTATTTGTATATTTCCAGACACTTCTGTTCTTTCCTCTGTGCTGCTGTAACATTGTAAATTTCCCCACTGTGGCATTAATAAAGGATCATCTTATCTTATCTCTTATTTATTGAGCTACACAATGCAACATGCATACATCTCGGGATGGACTTGTAGAGGTTCCTAATGGTGTCCTGTGGTAATCCATCCCATGCGGTTTGAATAGTTCCTGCAGATTTTGCGGTTATTGCGGATTTTCCCTCTGGATATGTCACAACAAACCGTTCATCTTGGTGCTGACCACGGTGCCTCCACACACGGATTCGTTGGTCGTCTCCACCGAGACAAAAGCGGGACTCGTCACTGAAGATGACCCGCTGCCGTNACAGTCGTCGTAACGGCCTGCGTGCATGTAGTCCTGTGTGGTGCAGCTGTCTGCCAATGGTGCTGGCACTAACAGGATGACTCATGGAGGGCATCACTGCTCACTGAATGTATCCGATCATAGTTGTTGGGTCACTCTGCGCATGTCAGACAATTCATCGGTTCCCTTGAATCATTGGCATGTCTCACAATGTCAAACCCACCCATCAAGTTTCATTTCTGTCGGTTGGTTCCTTCTGGGTGCCGCTATTTTTTCGATGATGAGTGTATATATACAAACTTAAGATAGAGGGCAATGTGTGCCCAAGTACAAAGATCAGTTCACACTGTTTTCCGTAGAAGAAAATAGCTTTAAAATGCAGTGCTTTTATAATGTTGTGTGGTTGCGTTACTTGTCCGTGTGGTAAAAAAAAAAAAAAGAATTCATATCACAATAGAAAACTGATTATGACTATTTAAATTCGACAAGCTAGTCAGGCGAGCAGGGACAGTTGTTGGTGTGGAGCTGGACTCTGTGGTGAAGGTGGCGGAGAGGAGGACACTGCAAAAACTACTGTCTATTATGGATGATGATGGACACCCACTGCACACCATCATCATGGACAAAAGAAGCAAGTTCAGTGGCAGGCTGCTGTCACAGAGCTGCTCCACAGACAGACTCCGGAGATCCTTTGTCCCGAGAGCCATCAGGCTCTTCAACTCTTCCCAGCGAGGCTGGAAGAGGGAAGAGGACAGATGAGGACTAAATTCTCTTGTTAAATCAGAGGTTTATTCATTTTGCACTATTACACTTTACTGTATATACTGTATATCTAAACCCCTGGACACTCCACTTGACTTAAATACCAATATATGCACATGTTTATTTATGTTAATTCAGTCATTATCTGCTGATAACTGCACCCCTTGCACATTTATGCACATTTATTTATTACTATTGCAGTATTACTATTGGTCTTTCTACAGGTCTACAGTTATATTTGTATTTCTTGTATATGTTTCTTGCCTCCTTGTGAGGTGAGATATTTATATATTTATCCATAGTGACCTGTACTATGTATAGTTTATAGTTTATAGCTAACAGTTAACAATACTACTGCCGGTACCGACCCATTTAGGTTTTTCATACTGCACAACCCTGTCTTTTGTATTTGTTTTACTGTTTTACTGTGCTGTATGGTGTAACTGCTACTGGCTGCTAAATTTCCTTCGGGATCAATAAAGTATCTATCTATCTATCTAAAATGTAAAAATGTAATTATTTTTGGTTTGTTATATTTCAGGCCATCAAATCTATAACAAAGCTGCTGCTGCTGGTCAAGATCATTTAAAATTAAGTTGCAAGTTGTTTACTAACAATTTAAAACTGAGACTGGAGCAATTAAAAAGAAGAAAAGAGATACAACAATAGTCTGTAACCTCATATTTTAGTAAATGTATTTTTATCTGTTTAGAACAACTTATCTGTTCATTTGTTGACACTTGGATGAATCTAAAGCTGTTTTATCCTAAGAAAACCTTTCCAGGTATTGTGTCTGCCTTTGAAACTCTCTCAAACCCAAAAAAAGCAAGGTCCTCAAACTTTTTCCGTGATTCGTCTGGGAACTCCCTCGCAGTCAACGGCTGTTGTTGTTAAAGGTTTAGTGTCAGATCTAATAGAAGAGACTGATCTCACATTGATATACGGTAAAACAGACTTTACTGTCCCAGTCCTGCGTGGGTGTCCCGGCTTAGGACAAATGTCATTCATTTTTCTCCAGGTTTCAGATACGCCAGGTTACGCCAGGTGCAATGCTTGAATGACTCATCATATATTCTTGCAGTGTCCTGCTACAAATAGCCTGTGGCCAAACTCTGCAGCTGTGATGTCTGGTGTTGTGGGTGTTTGTTTCACTTCCTTGTCTGCACCCACACTTTCTTTAGGATGGCAGCTTTTTTACTGGGACAACTTTCAGCCCCAAGACTGCAGAAATGTCCTCACTGCATTCCAACAATGTAGAAGACACGACTGCGTTCAGGATATTCTACTGATCTACTAATAACCCTGGAGTCTAGAGTTATTACGATCACTTTGTTAGACTATTTAAATTCAATCGCATGATGGGTACCTCATAATTACACAATAAAAAGTGACTTTTAATTTACTTTCTACGTTGACAGATTCAAATCTCCACTTTAGACCGTAGGCTTTAGACACAAAGCATGGGACAAAACTCACAATGCTGGCCACGGAAGGCTGCTCCTGCTTAAAACGGTGTATTGTTGTTTGTTTAATGCTGTTTGAATACAGTATATCTTCTGTATTTTTACCAAATAGCAAGGTAATTTAGCTTTTATTTGTACCAGGCTCATAAATATGTTAATTAAAAAAACTATATATATATGAAGTAAAGATGCAGTTGGAAAGAGTGAACTAAAAGAAGAAATTAACTAAAATGTTCAGTAGAATATATAGAAATAACAGTTCTGATAATATGTCAAAGACATTTGTGTATTGTGTCACTGTGATATCTACTGAAGTTAGCATGCTAACCAGCTACCTCCGACCCAACCTGTCTCATAATACCGCTTTGTACCTTAAGAAGTGATAGTGAGTCACTGTAGGCCTTCATCGGTCAAACACGAGAGGAACAAAACATGGGTTGGCACTGAAGTTTGATGCTAAACGTTGTTGGATATCAGTGTTTTGTGTACAAGTGTGTTTTGTGTACAAGTGTGTATGTATACAAGTGTGTACACGTTTACCATGTGGGGAACAGCTGCATTATCAGAACAGAACTTTATGCATTTACGACTGGACGGAGTCCCTAAGAGAATGTTGCTATCAGGGTTCTACAGGTCATAGGTCAGACACAACTTGAAGGACAGCTGACCATCTGTTGACACTAGATAAGGACAGCTGACACATCCTCTTTGTAACTTAAGGGGATGGTGAAACGGTGTATAAAACCTGTGTGACAAGGTTCTGTCTTAGGACTGGACTGGACTGTCTTTGGACAGGAGCTGTGAGAGAACTGCAATCACCATGAAATAAACTACTCCAACATCTCCAGCCTTCGGTCTCCTGACTCTACCCTTCTGTGCAAGCAAGAAAAGAAACAACAACGTTTAGACTAATAAGGAGTGCGGAGGGAGAAAGAGAGACTGTGCATTTCCTTGTTTCTTACAATAGGGGTGGTCACCACTTTCTAGTGACACGTTAGCCCCTTGTTGTTTGGAGTGTGAGCTCGACAGATTGCATAATCTTACAAATTGCTCAACAAATAAAATTGCTTTGTGAAAATAAAACCACTTGTCATGTCCCATAATGCTGTGTGGTACAGCTTAGCATGAGCCTCACAGTAACCCACTGCAGTATGACCTGATGTCACCATGGGGCAGTCATAGGCGGAAGGTTAGGGAACCAGCCTTATAACCAGAGGACACGACTGAAGTGCCCTTGAGCAAGGCACCTAAAACCCAACTGCTCCCCTGGGTGCTGTGGATAGGGCTGTCCACCGGTCCAGACAAGTGTGCTCAATGCCCCCTAGTGTGTGTTTGCTAGTATGTGAGGGTGTTTCACTTCACGGATGGGTTAAATGCGGAAGTCCAATGACTCTGGCTCTAATTCTAATTCTAATAAAATTATTAATATGGTAGTTTGCTGTGAAAATGATTCGCTCACCCTAACACTGTTGCTGTGAATCAACTGACTTACACCAAACTCAACATCTATTGATAATCTACTGTGGACTATCCAAATAAGGTATGTCTGAAATTTCTCCAACCATAATAATAAAAGATTTCTGAACGTGGCATGTGAATCTGAAACATGATAAATCACGTTTTAATGAACAAACCTCTCAGGAATGCTTGGAGAGCACTCTGAAGACAGGCTCCAAGATACTGAAAAAGAAAAGTCAGAGGGATAAAATGTGAGAAGAGAAGAAAAGAAGACAATGCATGACGCTCCTCTAGAGTAACCAATACGGTTCTTCAGAGGGCCTGACAGAAGTTGTTCCGATAAGCTTCCTAGTAAAAGCTGTCAGCTCCAGACGGCAGGCCCACAAAAGGCAGGAGGCATGAAAAAGTTTGCCTCGCACCTCTCTCTTTCTCTTTCTCTTTCTCTCTCTCTCTCTCTCTCGCTGGAGCAGGTCTTCAATAACTGAGGCTCGACAGCCCTGCAGTGCCAATTGACTGTGAAATGAATCCACTAAGAGTTGCAAAGGCTGTTGGATTCTGTATTTATTGCAGCATTAGCCTGGTCGCTTTCCCAGAGGACAATAAATAAATAAATAAATTAAGGCGGTCCAGACACTTTCTGACTCCAACCCTACATAAACATTAAGAAAAGGACTGGTTTAGCACAGCGACCCTGGATTGATGACAGTTTGCAATGTCTAGGAGTAGGAACCGGAATGTGGAATGTCTGGGCCGATAACAATAATCGATAATTGAACTTTTTCTGGGGGGCATTTTTAAACAAATACACAATAGAGTCTAAATATGGAGTGCAATTAGCATAAAATAGGAGTTCAAAAAATATATATTGTCTGACAAAACAATATGTTGTATGGGAAATTACTATTATCAGTCCAGTTCTGAAATGATGCAAAGTTTGTGTGCCCCAGGACAAAATACATTTTAACACACTTTGGCACTTTTTAAAAACACCTTTAACATGTTAGAATAAATAAAAACATGACTCATGCAAACGTTACAGTACATCTTATGTCATGTGTTTTATTTTTTGCTAATATGTTAAACTCAAAAAAAAAAAAAAAAATGCATAGACATTGTGCATGAGCAAAAAAATAGATAAATGAATTTGGCCAATGGTGTCCAAACCATTGTATACTACTTTAGGATGTCCTAAAAAACAGAAATTAGGAGAACCAGACACTTGAGTTGAGTAAACCCAAGAAAGCTGTGAAGTTGAGTTTTTACTAGTAATAACCCATTGCTTAACATTTTACATTTTAATATGCAGTATAACTCGGCATACACAGACTTTGTAAACCTCTACATTAAATACAACTGTTAATAGACAAAAAGTGAAACATTTTAGTGGAGTTTATTTGGGTTTGATTGGAATAGACTTCTCTTTGGACCAATGTAAATAGCTTTAAGTCACTGAAATGTACTTTCATGATTTTTGGCTTTTTTTCTGAATAGCCAGACAGTTCATCTCTTTAATGTAGCATATTTTTAAACAACAAGTGAAAACATGGCTGATTGAATTGAATTGAACTGAATTGATATGAATTGGTTTGTTTTCTAGTTTAATAGATAACAGTTAACAGATAACAGTAATAGAAACTGTCAAGAGACAGTTAAGTCAAGCTTAAGAGACAGTTTGCAGATGTTATCACCTGCTGTCCATTTCAGAAAAAAAAATCATTTCAATTGTTTGTAAATGCCTGTCAATGGTTATTGTTCAGCTGCATGTACTAGAGGGCAAGTTTCATCTGTACTCATAAAATTGTACCAATATTTTTTTTAAAATCCTTTAAATTAGTAATTAAAGTTGGCCTCCACATACAGCACACATCGTCTACAGAGAGCAAACTTAAATAACATGGATACACAGTATGTCAAATTTAGCACATATATAATAATTGCATACAGAGGTGTGCTGTCTGTATAGGATTTGTACATATTTTGTGTAATATGTCAATGTTTTATCTATTTTATGTAGTTTGACCAGGGACTGCCAAAGCTTATATATACAACTCTAAAGTAGGGTCAAAAAGTTGAAAGAGGTGTCAAAAGGTCAAACAGTGTTTTTTATTATTATTTAACCTTGGAAATAACCAATGAATGGCTGAAGAATTATTTTTGAACATTTAAAAGAAAAGTCATGAAAAGGAAAAATGAAGAGGAAATATTCAAGAACTGCACTATTTCTAGGTCAATATTCAAATTTACGCAAATTTGTGACTTTTTTGATTATCAGAGGCTTTCGTACAGACTTGTCGAGTCCATGCCAAAAATTCATACATATACATCAAACAGCTTCCACAACTCACTCAAGTTATTATACTTTTATAGTAATAAGTTATTATAATATCATTTGTGATTTAAACTATTGCAAAATAAAAGCATGTTCAGTAGTAGTCAACAGCACACTGTGAACCCCTCTTAAGGGCCGACAGGATCGAATACAGCCCTTGGTGCAAAGTGAGTTCATGCTTTATTTCCGTGCCAGACAGCGTTGTGATTGAAGTGCGGCAGTGACAGTACTGTTACGCATCTGCTCTTACTTGGACCTGTTTCAGCTCATATCTTATTCAGTCTAATTTGGAGAGGCAGGAACTCTCCTCATGACTATTTAGAGGAAACTCACAGGGGAATATTGGCTAAAGCAGATGAATAGCTTGGTTCTCCTGATTGATTCCTTCTTTTAAAAGTTACACACCATGTACAAATACAGATGGCGTGTATGTGTGTCAGTGACCCAGGGTGTCAATCCCCACCGCAGACATATGACATATGTAGATCAGAGTACCTCCAACACTTAATGATTGGCTTCACATCATGAGGGTTGGATTTCCGATGTTGATTCATTTCTTGAGGTTTCGAGAGCTGCCGATGAAGTCTTAGCAGTGTCCGTGTCCATGCATGTGTGTAGACAAACCTATTCTCCATTGATCTATACAAATAAATACTGTACTGTTGTTTAACTATGCTAACCAGAGCCTTCCACTAAAGTTGGGCCTTTCATTTGGTGTTTTGTATTGTGTCAATTCAACCCCGGACCAAATCCCAGGATAACAACATCTTGGACAGTTTATGCTTGTGCAGATATTTAGCTTTTGGTGCCAAAAACCAAAACCTTTCATAGAAAATGTAAAAGCTAATCTTTTGCTTGCTAAGGATTTAGATGAACAAAAACATTTCTGCATATTTAAGCCATTCAGCTTTTAATTTAAATGGTTATCTCTTGTAAAAATAGGGACAGGGACTCATCATGGAAAAAAAAACAGTTGCACTCAGAAGGAATCAACCAACAGGAATGAAACTTGGTGGGTAGGTTTGACATTGTGAGGCATGAGAATGATTCATTTTGAGCAATTTAACCAGTTGGAAGAGTTTGAAAGGGGTTGTGCTGTAGGGTTCATAGCATGCTGTGCTATGCACTGCAGTGGATAGAAGATGGCACACACCAGCGACGTGAAGGATCTGTGAGACCTACACGAACCATGAACCTAGGAGGGTGAAGGTCAGCATGTGCTTCCTTCAAGACATGAAAAACTTTTCAAAACTACCAAATAATTTCAAACTGCTGCTAAACCAATGTTTTTGGACACCTCAACATGCTTGGATGAGAACACAGAACACAAAATGCTAATTATTTCTGTCCTTATTCTCTATAACTTGTTCAGAACCACCACTCAGATAAGCTTAAACCAAGCAAATTTATTAGAACACAGTAATATTAACTGCCTTCAGGGGATGTTTCAGTTTTGGAACCAATGAACATCAAAAAAATAAAAATAAAAAAAATCCCAGCCATTGCGGCTTAATCTGTAAGGCTGAAGCTGATTCATTTTGAGCAAGTTAACCAGCTGGAAGAGTTTGAGAGGGGTTGCACTGTAGGGTTCATAGCATGCTGCGCTATGCACTGCAGTGGATAGAAGAAGGCACGCACCAGCGACATGAAGGATCTGTGAGACCTACACGAACCATGGAGAGAGAGAACTGACAGATTGTCCAACGTGCGCAAAGTGACCCTAGACCCACCTTGGCGGACATTCAGTGAGTAGTGATGCCCTCCATGAGTCATCTTGTCAGACAGCTGGACAATGCAGGACTACAGGTACGCAGACTGTTACAACGACTGTCCTTAGCACCATGTCAAAGTCGCCAAAGACTGCAATGGTTTCGCGCCAGACTGTCATGGAGTGACTCAGAACGGCAGTGGGTCATCTTCAGTGACGAGTCCCGCTTTTGTCTTAGTGGAGACGACCAACGAATTCATATGTGGAGGCACTGCGGTCAGCGCCAAGATGAACGGTTTGTTGTTGCGCGTCACGTGCCCAGAAGGCCTGGTGTTACTCCACCTCCACCCCTACAGCACCATCTGCAGGAACCGTGTGAGAATATTCAAGCTTCATGGGATGGGTTATTGCAGGACACCATTAGGAACCTCTACAAGTCCATGCCAAGACGTTGCAATAGCAAACATGGCAGCCCAACACCATACTGAGACACTACTTCTGTATGTGTAGCTTAATAAACCACCACACCACTTTGCTTAGCTTCCATTCTTCTCATGAGACTCTTTTGAGGTTCTCAAAGAAATCTGTAACCACACCTCCAAAGTTCAGTCTTAGAAGTTGGTTTAGCCTTTGCTCATTTTCTCATTATCCGAGTAATCTCAAACACATTCAGTGATGTTGAGGTCTGGACTCTGGGGTGGTCAGTCCATTGTTCTGAGAACCCCAGCAGCTTCTTGGTTTGATGTATTTGTCTCCTTTTCTCAGTGAGGAGCTTCTTGAACAGCTACATATCCTTCCAGACCCCTAGCAATGAGTTGTCTTCAAACAGTGGTAGGATGGACAGAAACACCTGTGGGTGATTGCAGACCTGAAGCGAGAGTGGAGCTTGATTTTCTCCTCTGTTTGTGTGATGAGGACAGGCCTTTTTATAGGCATTTACTTGAGTTACGCAAGATGCAGTCAGCACTAGGCCCCAAACTGCCTCATTATGGCCCTGGCAACAGTAATAAAGAAGGCAAAGCAACTACCCCACAAAGACAGAAATACATTCTAGTATGTGAGAACTATTTTAAGAAAGTAGAGCATTGCAAATCTGTAACACCATTACCGCTGGCAATTTGAAATGATCAGGTCACTGACACTACGGCAAAAAATGCATCTCCTATGTGCTGCACATTGCAGGTATAGTAATAAAAGCGAATACTGGTGTGATATCTCATGATGTGAATTATTTATTTTTTGGACTACTGACTCAATTGGGCCCCAATTTCATTGTGCATTGTCACCAATTCTTAACCACTAGCTGGGTCTCCCCCATCACATGAACCTAGGAGGGTGAAGGTCAGCATGTGCTTCCTTCAAGACATGGAAATCTTTTCAAAACTACCAAATCATTTCAAACTGCTGCTAATGTTTTTGGACACCTCAACATGCTTGGACGAGAACACAGAACACAAAATTCTAATTATTTTCTGTCCTTTCTCTATAACTTGTTCAGAACCACCAGTCAGATAAGCTTAAACCAAGCAAATTTATTAAAACACAGTAATGATATCTTTCCAATCTGCCTTCAGGGGATGTTTCAGTTTTGGAACCAATGAACATCAACAAAAAAATCATCAATCAAACCATTGTGGCTTAATCTATAAGCTGAGGCACTCCAGTGAGTCGTACTGCTAAGTGGTTGTTGGCCATTAGTTTGTTTAAATATAGATTATTGCCAAATTTGTACCATACGATCAACACATGGAGGTAGGAAGGAAGACTAATTGATTCCAAGACACTGAGAACTTCAGCTGGAGCTAACGGGGGCTTCTGCCTGGATCTAGAAAGCTGGATTCCCCCTGTAACCATGGTAGGGCTGCCACAGGGCTGAGGAACAGAAAAGAGATGGGAAGGTGGTGGGGATTATTAGAACTTCATTAAGTGAAATGGAAGGTGAAGGGGTTTCATGCTTCAACCTTGCCCTCAAACTTTCCACCATTTAAACCAAACATTGAGATATCAACCATATACTGGACTGATAAACTGTTCTATGAAAATGCAAGCCAGTTATGACCAAAATTTTGGGGCTTCACCTGCACAAGAACTGAAAATAAGTGACTACAGCTCTGTGCTATTTACTGAAGAGGTATTTTCAAATAAAGCTTTGAAACCCAACAACTTACACCATCACTTGAGACTTAACATATTGAATGGGTATCTAAACCTGTCAAATTGAGCCAGAACTCCTCAGCTTTCCTTTCCTCAGCTTGACATCCAGCGCTCGGCAGCTGCCAAACATCAGCCATCACATTACCTGGGGTGAGTCAGAAAAAAGAAAAAAAAACGATCTGATCTCTTAAATGTTGTGCACCACAGAAGCTTCTGTGGTTGTTTGTTGGGATTGCAAGCTGCAATAGTTTGAGAACCACTGATATGAATTTTTTGATATACAATAATAACTAAGCTTCCATTGACTTCAGACAGAGGCATCACATGGTCATGGCAACAATTATCAAAAGAGTTCAAACCAAGACCGCTAGTTTACAGTTCTCAAGTACTACAACACAAGTAACAACAGCAACAAAACTATAACAAACTCGTTAGCTTATATAGCATCCCAGTTATCCGACATTGTGACAGGAAAGAGGCATCTCTGGCATCTTTGGAGAGGGATAATAAATGGGAAAAACTTTCAGCCATCTCCCCAAACCCAAAGTTTGCTCTCATTATTCTATTGCATGCAGACAGTTGGAGAATAAAGGATGAATTGTGTAGTTCTGATCATTTTCAGGAAATAAGAATTGTTCACAATTGACCACTGATATTGATTGATGATTGCCTTGATGACTGATGATTGATTTGATCTCTTGTGCATCTTAAATAGATGTTTTTTTTTCCAAAGAATTCTATATAGAACCATGAACATGCAAAGAACCATTTGCATGCTCAAATGGTTTTTGCATTGTGAAATGGTTATTTAGATTAAAGATTGGAGAATGTGTAGAAAAATATTGAAAATGGTTCTATATAGCACCAAAAATCTGAATCTTGTTCTCTAGAAGAACCAGCTATTACTAGATTTTGCAATCATGGCAGCATTTGCTGGTGTAGTTGATAATAGGGAATATCAGTGACCATTCCATGGATCCAATAAGTATATGATTCCAGCCATATATATATGCTTTAAGCTCCTGCAAGTCATTGGATGATACTGTATTCACAAGCTAAGTATCAGTGCCTGGAGTATGTTGTCGCACGCAATAACATACTTGGTAAATCGGGCCTTAAAGACAACTTATTAATTTGACTTTTTACTTGATATCTTGATTTGGAAGTCATCGCCGGCACTGACTGCTCATATTATGCTGACAGATTGTCTTCGATATGGCCTTGGGATGCTCTAATTAGAGTATGCCCAGCAAACTATGGACATCAGCTGTCATGACGTTAACCATTATGACATTTTTAATAACAATTACTGTCAACAGTTATGTGATGAAAGAGTTGATGTTGACTAATTGCTGATGATGTCATGAATGAAACCACATCAGAAGAAAAAGCTTTGCAACAAGCAGCTATAAAAACCTGTGACAAAGCCAAAGACACTGCGCAGGTCAGTACAGAGTGGCGAGCCCTTTCCAATAAGCCCCGGATTGCACTGCTAGCTTTCAGGGAACCAGAGATACAGACACTGTAATCTCAATAATCCGTATCCGACTTGGGCGCCCCTTAGGCTGCTTTGCCGAGACGCTTGCCTGCGGTCTAGAGAGCCAGTGAAATTGAGAACTCTGTAAAAGTAAAAGCCATAGGGCATTATCCCCTTTCTCCGACCACACATGACATTTTATTGCAGTCTTTTGGAAACCAGTGACTACAACATCCAAAATCTGATCTTTGAGGCACTGAAGATTGGCATGTTAGAACGTAGAACATGACTTTACCCTGGATCACACTGCTAGCCCTCAGCAATACGGAGCCTGAGAGTACCAGGCCCTTCACCTGTTCTCTTCTCTGAGAAATCCATGATGTTCATGTAATCAGTAAATGGTTGACATCGAGCTTAAGCCGTCATCCCCAAGCAGTAAACTAGTCAGGCAAACCCCCAGGTAATAGTATGACGCTTATATTACTGAACAAAATCTCACCAAAAAGTCACTTATAGCATATGACATCTCACATGATATGTTTGTGGCATGATTAAGTCAGTTGCATGAGCTCAGGTGAAGTGTGACCCAGGCTTCTATAGAAAGTCTCTGTCTTTATAAGTGCAACCCTCACAGGCCGGAAACCTCCAGCAGCTGTTAACCCTCTTTCACACATGCACTTCTGCACGGATCTTAATGAGAGAGTGCTTTGTGGCGAGGCTGCACACAGTAGCTGAGGAAAAGAATCTCTATAGTAACAGAGAAAAGTCCCATGGGGAGGGGAGTCGTTGCAGTACGTCACACGGTCCTGAGGGAGTGGATGAAAAACAGTTTTTCCTGTTTGAGGTTATTTCTGACTCTTTGCTTTATTTTGGTATATCGAGCACACGTTTCAGACAGCGCCGCTCTAGAAAGTTCACCGAAAGCCATCAAAAGGTTGTTGTGATTGAATTCCTTTTTTGCTACGTCAAGACAAGAAAATGCATTTGTGACAGTCACACGCCAAGTTTTTTTTTTTTCGAGGGGAAATGATACAAGTCAGAACTGTCAGTCAAATCTGTGTATAATTTAAGGTGGACTTCTGGTGCTTAAGCAATGCATTTACAAATCAATCCAGTAGTATCTAGCTTCAGCCCATCAGACCAGCAATGTAAAGCACAAGACTGGCAATAAAAGCCCCTGGTTGAACTTAGTTTCAACTAGAGTGCTCCATCAAAGGTTTAAGGTGAAAGGTTTAGAGTTAGGAGAAGCTTTTTGCTCAAGTATGCTCAACGGTGTACATTACTCCTGCAAAATTAAATGGTTAATGGGTTGTAGGTTTCTGTAGAAATGTTTAATCAAAATATTAGTCAATGAAAACAGTTGTTAATCTGTTATTAATATACACATTTAATTTCTCTAAAAGATGTGTAGTATTTGTCCATGAGCTCTTTAAGTATGTTATTTTTCAGTTGAAACTACATTTGTTTGTCACTACTGGACACAAAGTGTGGAAAATCTGATCTAGAAGTCTCTATATTTACAGAAAAGCAAATATCACCTTTTCATTTTCAACATTTCATCTTATGTCATTACCTCACCCTTTGCAACTATTATATTTAACTTAGAAGTCACATAAAAAAAAAATCAATTCCATGCAATTTTACATTCATGTTTAATACAAGTTGGAGACCATTTGCCAAATCAAAGGTAACGGGAGATGCTGTTTATGGTTTGTACTTAATAACAGTGAACTGTTTTACTATGTTTAGTAATTAAGTTATTCCTTATTTATATAGCACCTTTGTAGAACAACACAACACAATAGTACAAAATGGAAAAGAATGCACACAGACAAATACTAAAATTCTAACCAACATAGCTCACCATTAAAAGCAAGATAACACAAATAAGCCTTTAAACCTTTTTTTAAAACATGAACCAAAGCTGAATGTCTGATGTCAGTGGGAAGATTATCCCACAGGGTGTAAGCTGCCAAAGCAGGTTCCCCCTATCTTAAAAAAGCCTCCGGTTTGAGGAGCTGGAAAGCTAAAATTGGACAAACTGTCAGTGATTGCAGACACTGTAATATTAATGTAAGCAATATTACAAAGAAATACATGTATTTCCATTTTTTGTCATTTTATAGTTGTGTGCATCATTTCAACACAGCAGCTGTCGTTTACATAGTGTGAAAATGTCATGATAAATCCACCAACATAAATGGCCCAAAACAGTTTGGAAAAAAGTCTGGCTCCAAAGACTTACTTTATATTAAATTAGGTTTTTGCCCTTTACTGTAGAGCTGCCATTTTGGAGATTGTTTTTCTTTGGACAGTGACATCCAACATCTACTCCTACCATGTAGTAGTACAGTAAATAGCTGAAATGGTAAGATTACGGTTAGCTATTTCCTCAATCACATTCCTACAGATTACAGATTACTTCTTTTAAATGAGGTGGTCACTTCTCCAGTCATGTTAGCTACTGTAAATTGCTTCTTCAAAGTAACAGGCTGGGATTATCTACTTTCCAAACAACTTTAGGTAATGTAAACTACTCCTTTAAAAGAAGGAGCTTAAAATTAGCTTTTCCTTCAGGATAGAGGTTAAGAGTAGTGTTTGCCAGTTCCCTGACATGGTAGCTAGTGTAAACCATTCCTTCAGAATGGAGGTTAAGAGTCGTGTTTGCCCGTTCCCTAACATAGTAGCTAGTGTAAACCGCTTCTTCAAATTAAAATGTTTAAGATTAGGGTCTGTTACTTCCCAAACCACATCAGCTAGCACAGTTTTTGTCCTTTAGAATAAAATAAATTAAGGTTTAATTTAATTTAGTTGGTTGGGTGAGAATTAGCTTCTTCACCAATCACGGCTAAAACAGAAAAATTATGATTTGTGGTTATCCAGCTTTATGGAATTTAAACCATGATGTTATCTTAGCTAGCTGGTGGAAGGATTTCTTCTCAGGCTGGGGCTACTTCCACTCGATCTACACTGCGAAATAATTGGTAGTGGTTGATTTGCATGGAGAGGAACCCATGCCAAATTGGAAAGCAATTACTACAGTAGAAAAACATGACTTTTTCCATAAAGACATGCAGAATTCCTGCCAAACTGAAAATTAGGACATTTATTACCTTTTTACTTGCTTTCTAATTGCTTTAGCAGTATACTGAAAAACAGCGCATGAGGATTTACATCATCATAAAAATGAAATATGAGTGGGATTTAATACAATCCACTAATAATATATAATGAAGGGACAGCAATATTGCTTTCCACTCCGCAGTTCCTGAAATGGATTTTTGTCATTGAAATGCAATCATGACAATGAATACAGAGGAATACCATGCACATAACATTATAGAATACATGCCACAATGAAAAGCAAACCTTTTATTGCAATGTTTTCACATTGTTTAACCTCTTTTTTCGGTTTATGATTATAGGTATAACCAAAAAAGTGAAATGCAATGCACACGTGTGTTTGCATTTAAACAGTAACATGTGAAAAACATGCCAAAATGACAAAGTAAAAGAGCTGTTATATTGATTTGACAGTGTTTAAGGTAATGCACAGTGGAATGGAACATAGTCATGCCTTCATTACGTTTTAAGGTGGATAGTATTCAGTTCTATCATCAATTCAAGTCCTATGTTTACAAAAGAGGACAGTAAAATAGGGAAGACTCCAAAATCCTAAACAGACTCATTCATATTTAAACCCTCACAATCTACATACGACAACAACAGAGCAACAGCAATAAATATGATGGACCACATGCAGCAACGTACCATTCCAGGCTGCGAAGGGGATATCGCCACTTTTCATTCCCTTCCCAAGGAACTGAACTGTCAGCGGGTAAGATGTTCATCTTTAAACGAGGCTGAAATTGGCTTCCTATTCGCAGCTTCTTAATCAAATGTTCCATTCCACCTTCAGTGCTACAGCTTATACAGGCACCATAATGTAACTGCTGCATCGTTTAAGGTGGAATGAAAAACTGCTAAAACAAGCTCTTGCAGATGATGCCAACTTCAGCTCCCATGTCTTCAACAATATCCTTGAAGGCTTTATTTCAGTTTGCTCTATATATTTTGCTGCTGCACAGTTTCTATATCAATACCAAGCAGCTTTTTCTCAATCTCAACACTGAAGAGATGGAAGAGAGGAGTAGTTCTGCCTTTATTAGCATCACAACTCCTACAGCAGCCTGTACGTAGCAATCATGCTGTGTGATTGTATCAGTGTTAAATCATCCTAAACTGAGAGTTTCACAGTGAGCACCGACATTCAACTATTTTGTGTTGATGTCGAGATGGAAAGCAAGTAATTAGTATAGGTGATGTTACCTACTAGCAAGCTTCAAGTAATTAACTCCACAGTCTGACGACCTAGTTTATTTACACAAAGGTTCATTGTATTTACATATCTTCTATGTAGATATCAAGAACCATTTGCAGAATAAATGCAGTTTATATCAACTTTACAATATTATTGTTATTCATGCATTGTTTTAAGAGGTAAAATAATGTTAACACAATATAAAATATTTGGTTTTTCATTTAGCACATATTGTGTGTACCACTAAAACATGTATTTCAAGTTTTTCCAATGAATTGACTGTTTTTCAGTTTGAAATCAAGTCCCCTATGTGTGATTTGAGGTGTTTGGGTTGAAACTGCTGTGTGTCATTTCAATCTAAACTTTTATTTGACTCAAGTTTAGCTACCTGTTAGCATATAAGATAGATTTTTCAGAGTAAACCGTACAGTAACCTTGTATCAATAACCTTGTATTCTTACTTTCCCATGCATATAAACCCTGAAGCCATTCTTAAATTCTTGAAACAGCAGATGTTAATTAATCATTCATAGTAATGATTTAACATCCTGTATCTGATTAAATACTTAGCACATCTTCAAAAGTGAAAGTGATCAAGCCATCTTGAATCTTAAAAGCTGGATTTTACTTAAAAAAATGCACATGAAAGATGCATTTAGGGCAATCAGAGAGAGAGATGTCTTGTGAAGCTCAATATGAAGAGGACCGTCCCAATTAATACTTCATAAAACAACACTGGAGACTACCAGCTGTTTTTGCAGCTCAGGAAACCGCACATAAAAAAAACACCAAGTACATCTAGGTTTTACGTCACAGGGCTTTAATCTCAGGAAAAGAAGGGGCAGGCACTTTTCATGTGGAACCTGTAGTGTTGTTTCAGACCAATGACAGCAAAAGAAGGCTTTGATGTCCAGAAATAAAGATGCCGTTAGGTCTCTCTAGCTGACCATAATTATTTACATGTGGAGACCACTGTGAACATGAAGCAGCATTACAGTTCATCGTTCACCCAGTTACTGCTGATGGAGTACCGCTGTATGCAAAGGTTTGGACACCCCTAGTCAAATTGCATTGTCACTGCCTCCATTTTGCAATTTCACGTTTTCTCCATAATTTGAGCTCAGCATTTGTCCTTTTAGGGATATACAGAGTAGACCTGGTTCATTGACAGGGATATGGGGATGGAGAGACGGGGCTGGCTCATGGGTAGGGGAATGAGAAGGCGCTGCTGGTTCAATGGTAAGGGTATAGGGATTAGGAGACATAACTGGTTCATTGGTATGGGTGTGGGGAAACCTTCTATTGCAATGTTTTCACATTGTTTAACCTCTTTTTTGGTTTATGATTATCAGTATAACCAAAAAAGTGAAATGCAATGCACACGTGTATTTGCATTTAAACAGTAACATGTAAAAAACATGCAAAAATGAAAAAGGTAAAAGAGCTGTTATATTGATTTGACAGTGGTTAACTGGTTCATTGGTATGGGTGTGGGGAAACAGGGCTGTTTCATTTGTAGGGGTATGGGGAGACAGGGCTGGTTCTTTGGTAGGGGTATGGGTATGGGGAGACAGGGATGGTTCAGTGGTAGAGATATGGGAATGGTGAAACATGGATGATTCATTGGTAGAGGTATGGGGAGGAGGAGACAGGGCTGGTTCATTTGTAGGGGTATGGGGATGGTGAGACATTGGTAGGACTTTTGGATGGGTAGATTAAGGGTCCAGTAAGGGTTTAGGGATGGGGAGACGTCTGTTACATTGGAATAGGTATGTGGACAGGCAGACAGGGCTGGTTCATTGATAGGTGTATGTGGATGGGAAGACTGGGCTGGTTCATTTGTAGGGGTATGGGGAAACTGGGCTGGTTCATTTGTAGGGGCATAGGAATGGGGAGACAGGGCTGTTCATTGATATGTGTATGTGGATGGGAAGACTGGGCTGGTTCATTTGTAGGTGTATGGGGATGGGGAGAGTGGTCTGGTTCATTTGTAGGGGCATAGGAATGGGGAGAAAGGGCTGTTCATTGGTAGGGCAATAGTGATGGTGAGACTGGGCTGGTTTACTGGTAGTGGTATGGGGATTGTGAGACAGGGCTGGTTCATTGGTAGGGGTATGAGCATGGTGAGATAGGACTAGCTCATTGGTAGAGGTATATGGACAGGGATGGGGAGACAGATTGGTCTCCCCATTGGTCTCCCCATCCCCATTGGTATGTGGATGGGAAGACAGGGCTGGTTCATTTGTAGGGGCATAGGAATGGGGAGAAAGGGCTGGTTTATTGGTAGGGGTATGGGCATGTGGAGACAGGGATGGTTCTTTGGTAGCAGTATGGGGAATCGTCCAAACTCTCTCCCCCCACAGGCCAGCCCTGCTCCAAATCAGCAGCAGCAAACATCAGCCAGTCTCTATACCATCTGGATAAAGTGAAATATTAATGTTGTAAAATACTGAATTACTCACAGTCACCAAGCCTGCTAATCATGAGTTTAGCAGAGTTTACTAAGCAAAATTTGCTACTAATCTGCAATGAGAAAGAAAAACGCTCCTCATATTTGTTGCCGTATGAGTGTTTTTAGAGCGTGCACGCACAACACACAGCGAGCATGCCATTATCTCAGCACGCATGCAGCACGCTTGTCAGTATACAGCTCAGATACAGCACCATTAAAACCCAAATATTTATTCACTCAGCTGAAGCAAATCACAGATAAAAATCACACTTCCACTGCTGAGAAGTTTGTTTTAATTTATACCCTGTGGAGGGCTGCAGCGAGGAAAAAACTGGCTGGAAGCGTTGGAAGATTTGATCTAAAGCTGTAATTGACACAGTTTTGATTTCTGCAGCAGCGTGCACATTAACATATGAATGTGATTGGATGTAATTAAATCAGAGAAAGAAACAAAAACACAAAAGAAAGCCTCATTGTTTTTTAATAGGTAGCCTATGATATAAGATGCAAATGCAGCATTCAAGCGGCCTGGGCTGAATTTCAACAATGCTTTACGTAGCCTAAGTTTTAAAACCAACATCTGTTTAATTTGTGTAACATGTGCTCATTACATTGTTTATACAGTATATACTGTAAACACCTATCGTCTATGGTTCTGTTCAATTCAATTGGCTTTTATTTGTAGACCTATAGCATTTTTACAAACTCTATAACTGTATATCTAAGTACTCCACCTATAAGGTGTCTGATAAATTGACCGGTGAGTGGGAGTACAAGGTGATGGGGAGACAGGGCTGGTTCATTGGTAGGGATATAGGGATGGGAGACAGGACTGTTTCGTTTGTAGGGGTATGGGTATGGGGAGACTGGGCTGGTTCATTGTTAGGGATATAGGGATGAGGAGGCAGGACTGTTTCGTTTGTAGGTGTATGGGTATGGGGAGATGGCTGATTTGTTGTTAGGGATATAGGGATGAGGAGGCAGGACTGTTTCGTTTGTAGGTGTATGGGTATGGGGGGACGGGGCTGATTCATTGTTAGGGATATAGGGATGGGGAGACAGGACTGCTTCGTTTGTAGGGGTATGGGTATGAGGGACAGGGCTGATTCATTGTTAGGGATATAGGGATGGGGAGACAGGACTGCTTCGTTTGTAGGGGTATGGGTATGAGGGACAGGGCTGGTTCATTGTTAGGGATATATGGATGGGAGACAGGACTGTTTAGTTTGTAGGGGTATGGGTATGGGGGACAGGGCTGGTTCATTGGTAGGGATATAGGGATGCGGAGACAGGACTGTTTCATTTGTAGGGGTATGGGTATGGGGAGACTGGGCTGGTTCACTGCAAATATAGCATTCACGTGACCTGGACTGAATTTCAACAATGCTTTCACATGGCCTAGGTTTTAAAACCAACATCTGTTTGATTTGTGTAACATGTGCTCACTACATTGTTTATAGTAGAATTACCAGTAGCATTTTTACTAATTCTACAACTGCACATCTACTCCACCTATAAGGTTTCAAATAAATTGAGCAGTGAGAGAGAGTACAGGGCAAGTGTTTCTAATAAAGTGGCCAGAGAAATACAATGTATGTGTTTCCAATAAGTGAAGTGGGGATATAAGGCAGGTGTTTCTAATAAAGTTGCCAGTTAGGAAAAGTACAAGGTAGGTGTATATATATATATATAATGTAAATAATGTGCAAACATATGGTATGGAGGCTGCAAGAAATGCTTCTAAAGAGCTAAAGGTGGTCTGCTATGCGCCTATGCAACGTCGAGAGGCTTATGCAAATCCAAGCATAAGAAGGCAGTGACAGCAGAAGAAAAGGTCACGTAGTGAAGCAACACATTGTTTGTGCGAGACTGTTAATGAAAGCCAGTTAGCTTCTGTGGGCATCTCTTTTTCCATAATGTGAACTCTCTTGTGGTGTCGATCTTTGCAGATCTGTTCAAGCTGTGGTGAAGTACAATCAAGAACCTTCTGTGCCGAGCTCACAGCTCACAGTAGTGCCTTTGTGTCTCGAGCAGAGGTGTTGCTACACCAGAGAAACCTACCATATGGTAAAACACTCTTAATAATTTGGCAGCTCCAGCGTAGGAATGTCTTTTCTGACACCTATTCTGACAGTTAAATATGCTCTGTTTTGGACTTACAAGTAATGGCTTCATTGATGATGGATTTGTACCTTGCACAGATACCTGTACAATCTGAATCAGAATCTCTTTATTTCACCAAGTATGTTACACATACAAGGAATTTGTCTTGGTGAGAGCAACACGTATGACAAGTAACAAAAAAAACAAATAACAAAAACACAGAACACAGATTATTTACAGTATTAAACTAAAAGAAAATTACACTAAACAATAAATAGGGTAGAGGATAAATTAAAAAAGTAAAAAGTACTAAAAGTAATAAAAAGCTGAAGAAGCTGAGAGATGTGAAACAAATTTAGTTGAAAAATATTATATATAGAAAGTTACAGATGACCTGAATATATTATGTGAAAATAATTTTGTCTTACATTTGGCAACAGTTAGGTTGATAAAATAATTGGTAATATATTCTACAGACTTGATCCACAGATTAGTTCAATCAAGTACATTCAGTGAATTGTTTGTTATTGGCTACTTGGGTTCATAACCTTACTATAAACATGTCACGGCAGATGTCAAATGCCGTTATGCAGTAATATCACAGCGCTCTGATACCATTACTGTTAATTATCATGGCAGATATTGAAATATTTATTGCCATGATGCCTAAATAAAGAAGACTGCAAAGATTAATGATATAAGCTGTCATGATATCAAACATTATGGCATCTGTCATGGCCATTAGTGGTAATGATAATGCTGTTACATTACTGGACAATAGAGCACATGTTTATGGTATGGTTATCTCAGTGTTATGTAGCAGGGTTCAAGTGAAGTGCTACTTTTGTTTATGCTCATATGTACAGATGTAGTACACAAGCCAAGACGTTTTTTATGTGTCTTGGATCCAATAGCATGTGTACTTTGACTTGTCACTCTGTTAACACCATATAGTGTGTTCAGTTCTTCTGTCAAAGCTAACAGTCTGTCTGTTCTCTTTGCCTGAGCTGAACTGCTGCCCATCCTGTGTGGTCCAATGCTCTGCTCTGACTGGGAGCCACTGCTTGCCTCTAACCACCTCGGAGCTCCTGGCTGTCCTGCACTCTGGAAGCTTGGCCTGCGTCCCGCTGATCCATCCGATGACCCGACTACTTAATTACAGACCAATCAGACTTTTATTTCTCTATCTTCACTCCTTTCCTTTGCTTGTCCTGTTATCTGGTGTTGACCCGAGGAGGATGGGTTCCCCTTTTGAGTCTTGGTTCTTCTCGAGGTTTCTTCCTTTATCTGAGGGAGTTTTTCCTTGCCTCTGTCGCCCTTGGCTTGCTCACTGGGGGCTCGGACACCAGATTCTTTGTAAAGCTGCTTTGTGACAACAGCTGTTGTAAAAAGTGCTATATAAATAAATGTTGACTTGACTTGACTTGTCTTTGTCCTGTTCCAGCCAAGTTGATTTTCTGGTCTTAACCAAGTCCAGCTCCCATTTTAAGAATATAATTTTTCTTTAAATCAATCATGCTAGATTCATTGGCGTCTTTTATCCTGCTAAATCTGAAGCAATTCTGCCGCAGATCTATCTAGACAAGTTTGTGTAGCCAGGTACAGCTATTAAGGCTGAGGAAGCTAAGCCAAGCATTTATACATACCAAAAATCCTCCCTTTACGTTTATCTACTCATTTTGTAGTCAAGTTATCAGCCCTGCTTTGATTTGGTCTTCACTCAGTCAGGTTTTAAATTGGACTTTGGAGCCTTGACTTGGCCCTCTTTAGACTCACTCTTGACTCGTCATGGTCTTGGATTCAGCAGTGGTGGTCTGGACTACAGCCCTGCTCATGTAATAAATAAATGTAATGATTTACTATCTTCCACTTTAGCCAAGTGGTGTAGCCAGAGCTGCATTTCTAGAGTGAGAGGGACGTTACTGTATGACAGGGCCAGCTTGGAAACAGTATGTCCCACAGACATTACAGTAATGAGGATGATAATCATTATAATGCATTGCAGCTACCATAACCAGAGAGGTCAAAACACTGACATTTTAAGCAATACAACAAACAATTACTGATATCAAATTGCATAGTTACCGTAACAACACAACAGGATACCTCAGCGGGAAAGGACTAATTGACCACAGTTCTACCTTTGAAACCAAGAATGGATGCCTATGTTTGATGACTGTTCAACCCAGTGTTCAATTATGTTTTCTCTTCTACTGTCAACTTTATATAGCTTTCTAGTATTAGGCTATAACAGGCACTAGCACAGCTCAGGCAAATTTTCACAATATGCAGAAACAGATTACATGCAGATTATATGTATTGAGAAAGATCTTCTAAGAGCTTTGGAGGTCACATTTACACATTCACATTTAGTTCTTAATTCCTTTTAGGGAGGTTTAATGGTGTTCTGTTCTTTTGATTGAACTCCTAGAGTACTTCACCGTTGCTCACAGCTCTCGCTTTGGAGCTTTAGTGTTTCATTTTAAGCAATACAAAAAAATAAATAAATAAATAAAGGAAGAACAGAATCTAACAAGCCTTAGATCCGGCGCTTATAGACGCTGGCTATACCAAGTCCCACTGCAGTACCTTAAGAAACTCAGAAAGACTTGACAGTTGTTTTTTTTTTTTGCTTGGCCGATTTCCTTCCTTCAGTTTTTCTTCCACTGAAGTAACAATTCATCTTCTAGGTCCACGCTCCCTCCAACCACCTCTGCACTGTTAGGAAAATATTTTGTGCTCTGGATTTGTGCATGTCCATGTGAAATATTTTCATAGCCTTACAAAAACCCAAAGCGGCTGACCATTTCAATATCTCACCAATCAATGAGTACGGGCAAACGAGCGTGCTACGCTCGCTGAAGTCCAAAATGAACTGCTTTCATTTCGCTGACATTTCAAGCTAAATTGTATCGGCTGTGCAGTTGCTTTCAAAAACACAGCACAATCTCGGGCTCCAGCTCCAGGAACCTTGTAAGGTTAAATGTCCTGAATGACCCTGAAAGTCTATCTCAGGCCCTTTCTGTTAACTTTCAACCACAGCTGAACACTTTCACAATGCTGGATTTCAGAGTTTTATGATAAGTTTGGCAGGCATTACAGTTCTGAATGCCGAGATGGAGTCAACAAGCACCGCAGCAAACTGACATATGCGTAGGTGTTTCTACCACCAAGGTGTTCTAGGGCTGTACAGAGAATACATCAGGTGCTGTGTGGATGTGTTAGCACTGCATGGTCCCTGAGAAACTGAACCGTGGGCCTGCTAGCAAGCTACACTGGGTCCAGTGATCCTGGGATTGTATTATTTATGTGTAACACCTACACAGATGAGCTAACACAACACTTCTTTTGGCCCTCAGAAGCATCACACTATTATTTGGTCAGGAAACCAAAAAAGGTGAGGTTCAATTTGAGTAGGGAGTTTCAGGGAATCTTTAATAATTAAATATACCATTACACTGTTCAGTAGTAAAGCCAGGCAATCACTACACGATTTTAGCCTGATTTGGTCTGAGCCAACTGAATTTCAAGTGAAATTTCACCTTCATTGGCCATCATTTGACTTGTGGTGTGACAGGAAAGCGATGTCCGTTTAAAGGTCCAAACAAGTTCTGATTTAGCAGAAGGGCGAACAGATGGACTTCTGACATTTCCGATTTCTGACATTCCTGTAATTTTGATCACTTGTCTCACAGTTTCACTAACCGATTTTTTACCCCAAAACCACATACAGTCAGCCACGGCCACTGCTCCTACACAGCTGAACACACATGAATGGGCCCATGGAACAGAACCACCCCCTTCTTTCTATATAGTACGCCATGTAAGTTCTGGCTTTTACAACAAAACAGTGCACTATTTGTTCATCATGGCCGAATCCCAAATGGCTATTTATTAGACATGCGATGGACTGTTTTGGGTGCAGGAGCCACTGTTTTAATTCCCACGTGGTGGTACGATGTAGGAGGCAGAGAGTCATTCGAGATTTAGCAAGTGTTTCTGCAGCTTTATTGGAAAATCAGAATCTCTTTAAGAAATCTAAGAAATGCAATTGCTCTGTTTTTGGTTTTAATCAGTTTCTTTTTGTCGACTTAATAAATCCATGTTCAAAAAAAAATTAATTCATGTAAAAAATTCAAGTCAGTGAAACTAAGTCAGTTGTGTTGTTTCAATGAAGTGAATTTACTTAATAAGTGTTTGTTGGGTCAACGTAATCTTGTTGAGTAAAACTCAACATATTTCCCATTGGCTCTTGGCATCATCTATTTGAATATTGTTTTTTTGGGGTTTTTTTTACCCACCATCTTTGTGTTGCCTTTTCCCCTTACCTGCCTTCCATTGTATGTGCTTTATTCTTATATTCCACAGTTATATTCTGCCTAGCCACATTGCTGTAAGTGCAAGTTACCATGCACCCTATGGCTGAGTGTAATTCTATGACAGTTCAGTAGCAACTCAGTAGCACAGTAGTAACACGCTGTTGTAGATCGAACCTAATCCTAACTTGTTCTACTTTAATTAGTAACCACATTAAGGTGAACACACGTAAAACCTAAAATAATCAGTCCAGTTATTAAAAACTCATGTGTGATTTATTACTCCAAAGAGCATCTTATAAGCTACTTAACACAGCTGCATGGAACCACTTTGCATAACATTAAATTAAATCCAACATTTCATTTTTGGGTAATACATGAAAATAGCCCCTCCAGTTAATTAGCACTTACTCAAACCACTTTAGTGTAACTTACTTGAATTTGTTAATTATGTTTAACTCAATCAAGCATCTTAAAACCTACTTAACACAGTTGTGTGGGACTGGCTGACATACCATTTTTAAGTAAATCCAACATTTCATTGTTTAGAGTGTATGTATATGTCCTTTTCTCAATTAATGCTTGACAGTTACACATCCTTTCTAACCCAGAGCATTGGGTTGTCTTCTCACAGTGGAAGGATAGACAGAAACACCTGTTACTTGATGTTCTCCCCTCTCTCAGAGACGAAAGCTTTAAGTGATGTTTGTCTAACAGGGACAGTTTTGGTGAGTCTTCCAGGTGGTTGTTAGGAGTCTCATTTTGTCTATAGCTTTTAATATTTTTTTAAGCCCCAGGCTTTCTCCTTTATTATGCACCTTTTATCTTTTATCTGTATATGCTCTGATGGCTCAAATCTAAATAATTTAACGGTAATGTTTGTATGGTGCTTTAGGTCTACAGTCTAACACTGTTGTCCAATGGTCATCACCGCTCTTCACCACTCATTCATCATTGACCAGTTTCTGACCAAAGAACCACAGATATTGTTTGGGTGATGGAGCATTCTCAGCACAACAGTGTTACTGCTAGTCCCCTATCACCATATCTGTTCAGCTGTATTTCTAATAATGCAGCCAGCTAGTATAAATAAGTATTAATAATTCAGGTCTGTAGAGCTGCCTTACGCAATCCGCAGCCATGAGTCTGTGATACGTGATCTAGTCTGGGAGTGTGTTGGTGAGCACAATCTAGTAGCCTGCCATTTCAGTCATGTCTCAGTCAGGTACTTCACACATGCATGAGTTGTTGCTAAGCATGCCAGACAAAGTGAGTCACGTTGATAATGACCCGCCATGACTTCAAATTCGTCCTCTAGGGTCCCCAGTTTCACTCTTCTGTAGCCAATACTTTCTTGCCAGGGAGAGAAGGGGTAGCAAGAAAGAAAGAGAGAGACAGGGAGAGCCATGGGACTCTAGCGAACGTCCAGATCAATTTGAAATGTAATCATAAAGTTCTTTTCTGCTGAGAATTTACCGAGCATTGGGACTGGCATTACATTTTAATGACTAGGAGAGCATAATCCGCCACACTATTTTGAAAGGGGCTTACGGTCCGGTTTACAGCATTCAGCATGCCCAAAGCTGACATCCCCTGAATGAAGTTATCTGCCGCCGCTCCTTCAACTGCCTTACAAATATTCCTCTATTAATCTCTATTTACCATGGAGGGTCTCGCTGAATCAGGGAAGCTCGAAAAAAAAAAAAAACATAGCTTGGCTTCCAACTAGCGGCTAACGGCCCAGAAATCAAGCGAAGATTTCCTCCTTCCATTAATTTTGGGAGGAAATTTTCTGCTGCCATGCTTTTTAAGAATCCAAGGGGCTGATTAGCGGTGCATTTCCAAGCACATAAATAGCGCTGTGGGGACCGAGCAGCCACGCGTGAATGAGTGCTAGCGTGCTAGCAGCACTGCAGTGCTGCCTTGTTTAGTCTGGAAGACCTATCTCTGGAACCTTAATGAGAAAATGCATCATTAGATAATGCCTTTCAAGCACAGCCGCAAAGTTACAGGACAGAATTTCTCAAGGTTGTTTAGATGTGGAATGAGGATTCAATCAAGAAGCGACAAGCATGAAGACAGTTAGCAATATGGTTACTTATTATCTTATTCGCTTCTCATACTGCCCAGAAATAGCATAGCTAGTTCTTGGCTATTGCATATTGCAGTAAGGGGGTAATGCAAACGTTTTGCACAGGCCAGATACCATCTTCTACACCATATGGCCAAAAGTATGCACCCTCATGTGAGTAAGTTGAGGATGCCCTCCCACCTCCTAACAGACTTTCAAAAATGGCACTGATCATGGCACTGATGTTGGTTGAGAAGGCCTGGCTCGCAATGTTCCAATTCATTCAATGTGGGATTGAGGTCAGGGCTCTGTGCTGGACACTAGAGACATCAAGCCACGTCTTTATGGTGCTGCCTTTGTGCACAGTCATGCTTGAATTGGAAAGAGTTGTCTCCGAAGTTGGAAGCATATAATTGTCTAAAATGGCTTTTTATGCTATAGCATTAGCATTACCCTTTACTGGTACTAAGGGCCCAATCTCAAACCCTGACAAAACAGCCCCCATAGTGATCTTAGACTTGTGTGCAGTTGCTTGGTCATGGAAACCCATTCTAGAGACTTCCCAACGCACAGTTCTTGTGCTAATGTTGCTACAAGATGCAGTTTGAAATAGAGAATAGGCCCTTTTTTATGCACTACCCTTCGTGTGAGTTTACGTGGTCTGAGGTTTTGTGGGTGAGCTGTTGTTGCTCCTCAGTATTCCCATTACATGCAATATTAGTTGACCAGCAGGCAGATCCAGCAGGACAGATGGTGGTGGTATCCTTTACCAGTGCCACATTAAAAGTCACAGAGGTGTTGGTGTACAATATACTGTACAGTGGGTGTTGCTTTAACCACCGTCCCTGTCAACGTTAGCCGTCAACGTCACAGTGGCAAGGACGTTCAGGTCATTCTACACTTCTGATTAATCGTCCGCGTGCTGGCATGCTCAGGGTGTTTGCAAAGCAAAAAGCACTTCTCAGGTAAAGTGAAGCACGGGCAAGCAGCCTTATCCCTTTACCGATAGCGCGGCTTTGAAAGTGCTTACCTTCACAACAGATTAGCCAGGCTAATTAATGACTCCCCTTCATAGTCGCACAATCACCCCATCACTCTCCCATTTAGCAGATATGCTATTGCACTCCTCCCTCCTTCCTCCTAGCACTTCCCTCATTTCCTACACTGTCAACACTTTTTTTTGAAGAAAGTCATAGTGCCGGAGCCAGACTAGCACCATTGTTCATGAATGCAACGCACTTTCTCTAAACTTTACGAGGACGAAGGGAGTTTAAGTTGCACAGGACCATGGCCGTGTTTGGCAACATCTTTCACAAAGAATAAAGCCGCATCGCTTGAAGGTTAATTTCTCATATACAGTACATTGGCTCCGAAGTCAGGCGGATTTGATCTCCCTGATAACTTTTGGGTCACGCTTAATTATAAAATAAATGGATTTTTGGGGGGAAAGAAGACTTGTTGATTAATTGCGCTCATTTTGGGGTCATCTATTTTCCAGCGACTGTGTGCTTTTAATTAAGATCATTTGGAAATATATTTAGTGTTATGACAGTAATCCTTAATTACTAAATTAAAATGGGAAAAGGAAAAAAAAGGGAATGGCACATCCTGAAAAAAAAAATTCACTGTGTTTACAGGGACTGCTGGAGGAGGACTTCTTAGCTAATCTTTAAACAGCAATCCAAAAAGTAATAGAAGTGTATTTCATTAACTGGCTTACCATACAAATAATTGAATTGATTTTCAAACATTTAAGTTTTGGAAGCTGGAAAGCCAGCATAATCTTTGACAAACAGGCAACTACAAACATGCAATTACTCCATTTCTGGAGAAAGCCAGCAAGGCGTGTTAGTATACAGTAAGAAAGTCTGATTGCCTGAATGAACTGGAGGTCTACGATCATATCTGAGGTTCACATCATGGGTTACAAAGCCTGTGTGATTGTTTATGGGATCATATCTATTGACATGTGACAGATGAAACCTCAGTGATTGCAACTGAAATGCGCCTTCCACAAAAACCACTCATGTAAAAGTCTTAAGGACAGTAACAGTAACTTAAGTGAACCGAGCGCTATAAGGCCTTTATAAAGGCTTTATAATGTGCAAATATACTGAAGTGTAACCAAATGGCAAATAAGTAAACAGGGACACTTTATCCAGCCAGTAGCTGGTAACTAGCTGCTTATAACTTCTGTAGTTGCAGTAACAAAGCATGGAGCATAATGAGGTCATTACAAAAGCATTATCATGTGCCACTATACCAAAGTGTCACCAAACAACAGAAAAGCTTCACTGACAGTTCAATCTAGGGGGCATCATGTTATTTGAGGAGGTCGCTGCTCTATACTGTTTTATTAAGCAGTAACAACAAAGGTGAATCGTGCATTATAAGGCCATTATAAAAGTGTTATAATGTGCCACCATACTAGAGTGTTACCAAACAATAAACAAGCCTGGTGACGCTTTATTTAGAGCGGTCCTTTTGAGGTAAAACAGATGCTCGACAGACCCTCACTAACATAAGAACAACATATCAATGATGTAGCCACAATGGAGCCTCTGAATACATTCAATAGATTATCAAGACTTTTGTTTAACTGTGTAAATAAGATTTATTAACAATCTGCTGAATTCAGTTTGAAGTGTCAAAGTTCATATCTGTAACCTGAGAAATCTGAGTTTAACTAGATTCGGTTTTGATTAAGTTTAGGATTAGGATTATGGTAATAAGGCTAAGGGTCAAGATTAGGTTTTGGGTCAAAATTAATGTTAGGATCAGGGCCAGGCTGAGAGTTAGGATTAGATTTTGGGTTGAGATTAAGGTTAGGGTTAGGGTTAAGGCCAAGGTGAGGGTTTTGATTAGGTTTTGGGTTAAGGGTAAGTTTAAAGATAAGGTTAGGATGCGGGTCGGGATTAGGTTTTGGGTTAAGGTTAATTATTAGGGCCAGGCTAAGGGTTAGGATTAGGTTTTGGGTCAAGATTAGGGTTTGGATTAAGGCCAGGCTAGGGGGTAGGATTAGGTTTTGGGTCAAGATTAGGGTTTGATATGTTGTTGATGAGTTACTCTGTTAGGAGTTAATTAACCACATAGAAAGGACCACACAAGCTTCATTAACACTTCAAGATAACGAGGCTTCATGACACTTATTAACCCATAACAAGCCAGTAGCTGACAACTAGCTTGCCATTATTACTTTATTAAACAGTAATTAACATGAATACAGCAAAATGAGGTCATTATAAAGGCGATATAATCTTATAATTATGTGTAATATTATGCAATATCATGCACCTCAATCTGTTTTTATATCCTCATGATACCTTGTAATGGCAATTAACGTACAAAGTCAGTAGCTGACAATTAACTGTCTGCTTATTACTACTTTATTAAGCAGTAACTACAGTGTATTAAGCATTTTCCAAAATATTACTATATATTAAGATTCTAAAGATACAATTTTGTCAAGGCGCTATAAATTACTACTTGCGTATTAGGAGTGAAAGCATTCTAATTATCATTTACATCTTAGAAGGTGTTAATTCACGCCAGTTATTGTTAATAAAGTAGGAAAAGTGGCCAGTTTATCACCAGCTAATTAGAGAATTATATTATGCTCACAATACCTTTCAAAACAAATTCAAATCATAATTAAATATCTCCTCTTCTACTTACTATCATAAATGGGGTACAGACTGAAACTATTATAACAAATGATAATAGAAGCACTACACCTCTAAAGATAGAAACCACTTGCTCATTGCACTCATGCATACATGTGAACCTTTCACCTTGTTAGTAATTTAATAATGCAGTCTGGTCAAGAATAAGAGACAGAGAGAGAGCAGCTCCAGAACTCTTTTAGATTGTCTTCACACAGCCTGCACAAGGCAAACAAGTCCACTTAGGATTAAGCGTGATTGGCTGCTGGTGATAGCGGCTGTCAGGACCGCTGCACTGGCGGAGCCTTGGGAGCCCGGCGCCTCTCTCAAGCTTGGCCGTTTGACTTGCCTGTTCAGCACTGACCCCCTGCCATGTCGGCAAACAGTCGATAATTAATGCTCGCGCTGTTCCGAGGGTGATGGATTGGCAGTCTTGAAGCCTGGGGAGAGATTTTAGATTCTGTCTCTGCTGGACCGTGACAGAAGTACACACTTTTGAGGGGGCCACAAATGTCCAGGCCACGTGTCCTTCATGCCTCAGGCTGATGGCAGTGCATTAGTGCTGGTTTTCATATCACTGCACATCGAAGGCATATTCTTTTGGACACTTGCTCAATATGGGAATATATTAGTGAGGCTTATGCAGTGGCACCGAGTCCACAGTGATCAGGTACTGTAGCTAAGTGCTGAATGTTTTATGCTAGTCACTGAACATGACATGTTCACTCAAAGCAGGATGGGCTACGAGCGGCAACAAAATCAATCGAAAAAAAGATGCTCGTGAGCTGGCAAGCTAGAAAACAAATTAGTTTAGGATGTAGCAACATCAGTCTAGGACAAAAAAGGGCATGGATATGAAAATGTGAAGGAAATCCACAAGGACAGCATCTATCTGATTCTTGTGTACCAACCTCATTTGCGGAAAAGTTGGGACATTTTGTGAAATGCAATAAAAAAATCTTGATCCTTTATTTAACTGACAAAACTACAAAAAATATAGAATTTCCAATATTTTTATTGGCCAACGTAACTGCATTTTGTAAGTATAAACACATTTAGAGTTTGATTTCTCCAGCACAAAGGGAAAGTTAAGCCATGTTTACCACAAAGTTACATCACCCTTCCTTGGAATTACACTTTTAGTTGGTTTGGGAACTGAGGATACTGATTATTCCGGTTGTGCAAGTGGAATTTTTGCCCATTCTTGCTGGCTTGCAAGACTTTAGCTGCTCAACAGTCTGTAGTTCTTGTTGTCTGATTCTCCTCTTCATGATGTTCCTACACTTTCAAAAGGAGACAGATCTGGACTGCTGGCAGGTCAGTCAAGCACATGCACTGTATGTCTTTGAAGCCATGCTGTTGTAGCACATGCAGAATGAGGTCTGGCATTGTCCTGCTGGGATAACCACTGACTTCCCAGAAAAAGATATTGTTTGCCATCTTGCACTGAGAAATGTTCTATTTGAACTGACAATTCTCTCATGAAGTTTGGCTCAAAGCGGTGAGCGCCTGGGATTTATTTAATTATTTAACCAGCCAAACAGTCTTTATGTACAAGGAATTCACTTATCCTAATATTAAATTCAGGAGATTATCCTGAGGAGATTAGATATAACATCAGTGAAGGAGTTTGGGATTACTTGGCATGTGAGAAGCAGAAAATTCAACCAATGTCTATGAGTAAACTTTTGAGATTTCTTTGAAAAACTAAAAACCTGTCTTCTGAAAAGAATGGAAGCTGTCTTAAAAAAAACACATATTGTTTTACATGAAAAATATTGTAAACACTGTAAAAATGAGGCAAAACTTAAACATAAAAAAGTAAGTAGCCTGTTTAACTTCTTGAGTTCGTTAAACATATGTTGTTCATTGAACCTAATGTCCAAGTTAACAGATGAATAATCTGGTTCACATTTGTTATATTTGTTTGAACATGTTGACTGAAATTTAATGAACTCAACCTTTCAGACTTACGCAGTTTGAAAGTCTCTGACCTTTCCACTGTACTGTACACTGTAAAAAGTGCCACCTAAACATTTATTAATTATTAACTAATTTATTATGAGCAATTGATTAAGCTTTACTCAACTCAAAAAATGACTTGGATTGAAAGAATCATTCGTTCAGTCCTATTATTTTAGGTTGTATAAACCCAACACCACCACATGTGGGAGACCGGGGTTTGAATCCCGGTCTGGGTGACTATGCTGTGCTACACCAATAAGAGTCCTTGGGCAAGACTCCTAACACTACATTGGCCTACCTGTAATATGATTAACCTTGTAAGTCGCTCTGGATAAGAGCGTCAGCTAAATGCCATAAATGTAAATGTAATTAATTTTATTCCTCATTGGAATAGTTTAATGGTGTTGGCTAGCTTCATTGTACCACACTATATTCACCTGAATTTTTCATAGCTTGTCGCTAATGTGCTAATGTGACAGACTCCAAGGTAAGCCTGTCTGGTAGGCTTATCTTGCTGCACCACCCCTATTAAAACAATGTGCAGACTCAGTACATGTAGTCCAATACTTGTGTGGTCTAATTTGTGTAGTCTAATATTAGATCACAACTGCCAACTTGCAACACTCTTTTCTCATTATCAGGATATTATCATGTGTGGGTTGCCTTCTTATCCGGCACGATTCCATGGAAACAGACCACAGAGTGATGAAAAAAAGAGTAGGAGTTCAAATAGCAGTTCAAAGGAAAATTGGCAAAATTTGATCATTCAATATTTCAATTCAGTTAATGAATGTCTTTGCATGCATCTTAATAATAGAGCATTGGCTTTCAGACTGATTCTGAAAAGACACAGGACCCCCAGGCGGTACACATTTTGGATCCAACTCAACTTGGAATGCACAGGGATGCAGCTATAATGAAGACCATTTCAGGGTCCCTAAGGACCAGTATGGGAATCACTGTATTGGAGTCAGCTATGTCTAAACTAAACTCTACAGGGTGGTACATCTCCAGTGTTGGGCACCCCAGTTCTCATTTATCTGCAATTTAAGTGGGTCATATCATTCTCAGTATCATAAACACTCAGACAAATCCGTCACCCACAACAATCAACACCCTAAGGCATCTTCACGCAGCTCTCCAGAAGATGCCAATCTCTGATTTGCCCTGTTCGAGGTTGCAGGAGTTAAGGTGCAACATTTTGTCGGGCGTCAAAAACACACAATTATTCTCATCTTCCCGAAGGAGGCAGACGTCTGTTCGGCAATCAATAGAGTCAGCTAGCTGAGCAGGACGCTAAGTGACAGTGGTGACATTATTAAGTTGTGGGATCGAGACCTCGTCATAATTACGGGGACAAAATGGCAAGGCTGTCAGTCACGTTCGGGGAAATTATGAAAGTGATTGTTGCGCATGATGACAGCGCCTGACGCGAAGATGCCGCAATGCTTTCTCGCCAGCGGAGCAGCTTATCTGAGTGAGCCTGCGGAAGGAGGGGGAGTCATCACGACTTCTCTTTCCGGGTGTCTCGTGTGGCGCTGCAAAGTAAGCAGAGAATGTGACAGACAGATTTGAATAATTTCCCAGCGTATAAACCATTTCCTTTTTTGCTGCATTTGTGGGAAAGCTTTTTTCCCTGCCTCTGAGTTGCTAGATGTGGATAGGTGGAGAACTGGATTATTGGATGTCTGACCTTCTTCATCTAATCTTGCTTTCGGAACTCTCTCCAGACAGCCAGAGCTCACACGAGACCACCATTCCTCTAAGCATGTAATGGAAATAATCAAGAGTGGTTTTAATCTAGTGTAATTTTACAGTCTGACAGTAATAATTGTGGAGTGATTTAATCCCGTATGAATCTGCAGTGTATGTATATAGTACAGTCTGGCAGCAATGAATGTGGCGTGATTATAATCCAGTATGAATCTGCAGTGTGTGTACTTCTAGAGTCTGGCAATAAAAATTGTGGAGTGATTTTAATTCAGTACAAATCTGTAGTTTCAGTTAACAGTAAAAACTGTAGAGTGAGTTGAATCCTGTATGAACCTGCAGTGTGTGTAGATTTACACAACGATAATAACAAACGTAAATTGATAATAATCCAGTATGCGTATGTAGTTTTACGGTTTGACAATAATAATTATGGAGTGATATTAATCCAGTATGAATCTGCAGTGTGTGTAGCTTTTACAGTCTGACAGTAATAATTGTGTAGTGATTTTAATCCAGTATGGATTTGCAGTGTGTGTAGTTTTACAGTCTGAGAATAATAACTGCTGAGGGATTATAATCCAGTGTGAATCTGCAGTGTGTGTAGCTTTTACAGTTGGACAGTAATAACTGTGGAGTGATATTAATCCAGTATGGATTTGCAGTGTATATATATTTTTTTTACAGTTGGACAGTAATAATTGTGGTATGATTTTAATCCAGTATGAATCTGCAGAGTATATAATTTTTACAGCCAGTAATAATTGTGTAATGTTTTTAATCCAGTATGAATCTGCAGAGTATATAATTTTTACAGTCAGTAATAATTGTGTAATGTTTTTAATCCAGTATGAATTTGCAGTGTATAGAATTCTTACAGTTGGACAGTAATAATTGTGGAGTGATTTTAATCCAGTATTAATCTACAGTGTATATATTTTTTAGAGTATGACAGTAATTGAGGAGTGATTTTATTATAGTAAGAATGGATAAAGGTTTCGTAAATAAGATTTTAAACTTCAATTCTTTTGAACAACAACCCTATAATGAGTCATTTTAGTAGTACTGCCTGCATGTAAGAGGTTTTTAATTGTCAAAATAACATTTTGTGCTGTGCATCTATGAGAATCTGCTCCTATATTTACACATGTGAAAAATTACATCAAATATCTTACAAACTACACTGTAAAACCTCCACCAGTAGAATAAAACCGTATCCAAAACTGTGAAACATCAAAAAAGTGAAGTTTAAAATAGAAGAAGAAGAAGAATGAAGATGACGTAGCAAGAAACAGGTAACCAAGATAATAGATTTTAGCCAAAAAAGAAGCACCTGGTACCAAAATAACCCCTGAGATAAGAGCTCTTCCATTCCCTTTTTGCTTTTACAGTTCAGAACCCAATTTCACAAAAGTATCATCACGTTAAGATCTTCTTAGCTGATAGAGAGAGAGTTTGAAGTGATACTCACTCTACCATGTATTGATAGGCTTCCCGCTGCCATTTTTCATGGGAGCAGAGGGGTGGGGGTGGGGGGTGTTAGGTGGGCAGCTCATGCCATGATTTGAAGCAGCTTGATAAGTGCAGTATGTACCATACAGTCACAGCGTAGAGTGTGAAATGGAAACTAATAGATATACTGTAAACTCTATATGAACACAGTGATGTGTGCATCAGGATCACTGGCTAGAGCACTAGTGCCATCTAGCAACTGCAGACTCTGCCTATAGACATATGGCCACGTCACACAACAGCATCAAAGAGACGAGTTACTGAAATGCATTATTAAATTTAGCTCAGGTTGATTGATGATTATGGAACTAAGCTCCTGTGTGCAGTTGATAAGTGGCAAGTTCAGCAACAGACCTTTTGGAAAAGGAAGATTTTCTATGCTCTTAGAAGTCCAGCATTAGTCAATGATCATTACTGTAAAATTATTTATACATTTTCTATCTACTTTCAGTTTGCTTTGCATTTCTTTCCTTAACTTTATTGCTACTAAGGGCTGTACAGACTAGCTGACTACTGCTCGGCAATGACGCTCGATTAGATTACGGTGTTGATTAGTCACTGATCACATAATCATGATACTAACAACATGGATGCCTAAGAGAGGACAACAGGTGAAGAGCCTGGTGATTCTGGAATCTGTATCTTCAGTTTTCTGAAGCTTAGCAATAAAGATCCAGGGCTCGTTGGAAAGGGCACGTCACGCTGTACTGACCTGTGGAAGTTGGTTTCATTGGGATATTTATCCAACTGCAGTGTCTACAGTCTACAGATACCAAACATCATTATCTCCGGTTTCCCGAAGACTATAAGATAAAGTCATGTTTATAGAAGCATAGTGTCCTTTAATCAAGGTGGTTATTCTGATTTTCACCAAGTTATGGCACTCCGGACCTCCACAGCAGGTGAGCGTCTCGGCTGATCGTATACAAATTTGCAGGATTCCAGGGTTCATTGGGAAGGGCACATCACACTCTACTGACCTATGAAATTTGCCTTCAGCACAGATCTCTAAAGATGCTTGTTGTAAAGCATTCCCTTCTGCTGGGATTTTATTCATGACATCAGCAATCAGTGGATGTTGACTTGACTCGACTTTAAAATTGACTCTAATAGCTACACAACACCTACATAAGATGCTCATATGATGTTCCTAAATTCTGTGCATCCCTAGTAGCTACATTACACCTACATAAGATGCTCATATGATGTTCATAAATTCTGTGCACCCCTATTTACTACATTACACCTACATAAGATGCTCATATGATGTTCATAAATTCTGTGCACCCCTATTTAAGTCAAGTCAACATTTATTTATATAGCGCTTTTTACAACAGATGTTGTCACAAAGCAGGTTTACAAAGAATCTACTACATGACACCTACATAAGATGTTCATATGATGTTCATAAATTCTGTGCACCCCTAATAGCTGAATGACACCTACATAATGTCAGGATTAACAAACTTGGTTCGACGCACGCCAAGCTAAAAGTCAACTGAGATTTATTAAACAGATTGGTAATAAAGCACAACAGCATGGACCAGGCAAACGTTACCGAGGGGACAAGGCAGAGAGAACAACCAGAGAGGCAGGCAGGGGTTGAGAACCAGAGAGCAGGAGATACAGGCAGACAAATCCAAAGGATATAGACAAAACGTAAACCAGTAAACAAAGGGAGAAAACAATACCAGAAGGGTAAAACAAACCAGCAACCAGATCAAAGGGGAGAACCGAGAAAGAGAGAGAGAGTCAGAACCAAAGAGAAGTCAAAACCAGAGAAGATAAACAGGGAAGGCAAGAGAGACCACTCAGTACGCAAACTGGGTTTGGCAATACTTTGCAGCGTATGTGTGTCTGAGGGGTTTAAATGCTAGTGGTGAAATAAGAAGCAGGTGTGTGAAATCAATACTCAGGCGAGGGGGAGCGAGTGAATGAGGTGTGATTGGACAGTTCGGGACATGTGGCAGTGACGTCATCGGTTAATGAACTCTGGGAAATGGAGTTTGGGAGATCGGAGGTGTCAGGGAAACCCAGAGGCATGACACATAAGATGCTCATATGATGTTCATAATTTCTGTGCACCCCATTTACTACATTACACCTACATAAGATGCTAATATGATGTTCATAATTCTGTGCACCCCTATTTACTACATTACACCTACATAAGATGCTAATATGATGTTCATAAAGCCTGTGCAGCTCTAATAGCTACATTACACATACATAAGATGCTAATATGATGTTCATAATTCTGTGCACCCCTATTTACTACATTACACCTACATAAGATGCTAATATGATGTTCATAATTCTGTGCACCCCTATTTACTACATTACACCTACATAAGATGCTAATATGATGTTCATAAA
>CM067496.1:724487-738304 GCA_034552555.1 Semaprochilodus insignis | reverse complement strand
TGTTAGTGAGCTCTGCTAAACCCTGAGTAGACTGATAAATCAGTGTGATGATCAGTTATTAATCTCAGTGTTACTGAGCTCTGCTAAACCCTGAGTAGACTGATAAATCAGTGTGATGATCAGTTATTAATCTCAGTGTTACTGAGCTCTGCTAAAGCCTGAGTAGACTGATAAATCAGTGTGATGATCAGTTATTAATCTCAGTGTTACTGAGCTCTGTTAAAGCCTGAGTAGACTGATAAATCAGTGTGATGATCAGTTATTAATCTCAGTGTTACTCAGCTCTGTTAAAGACTGAGTAGACTGATAAATCAGTGTGATGATCAGTTATTAATCTCAGAGTTACTGAGCTTTGCTAAAGCCTGAGCAGATCGATAAATCAGTGTGATGTTCAGTTAGTGTATTAATCCTAATTGCCTAATTGTGATTATAAAATGATCAACATTTGTTTCTGGGAGCAGCAATAACACATATATGAACGGTCCTTGAGATAACCATTGCTTTGTCAGTTTGCTACGGGTATAAACTCCCACAATTTACAGTCTCTGAATCCATTTCATGTTTGTAACCAAAGCACTTGTGTCTGGGCTTCACTTCAGAGGGGTAGTCTATCACCCAGACAGGACATGGTGGCCCAGTGGGAAGCTTACAAATGACCCTCCTCCTTCTCCAGCACCATTTAAACGCTTTTCTCCACAGCAGGTGGCAAAGTATCCAGGCCTGACACTTTTGGTCCATAACGGAGGGGGAGAACCTAGCATAAACAGACCTGCACTCTATTATCAGACATGTCAAAAATGACCTATCCATGGTCGCCCACAAATATTCACTGCAGTATAGTCAAATTTGTAACTCTAAGACTGTAGTCACCTTCCTGCTGGAGATCTACATCCCTGTATCCTACATGTAGTTACCTAACAGTAATGCATTCCAAAGGAGTTAATTACCTGGAGCAGCTGTGGGAGATCTTCCCAGGCCCATAGATTTGAATTTACTTCTCTCAGTGGAAAGAGGTTTACATTAAGGGTTGCACAGACTGGTTGATTAATCAACTTGTATACTTCACTGCTTGGTGATAAAGCTTGATATTGACTAGCTGCTGAGCATATGATATGATAATTATGACACTAACAACATGGACGCCTGGGAGAAGACAACAGGTGAGAAGCCTGGTGGTCTCTAGTTACCTGGGGTAGCAATGCAATCCAGGGCTTGTTGGAAAGGGCACCTCATGATCGACTGACTTTATTCTAACATTTCCCTGCCGATCTACAGCGCTTCAAAGATCAGATCTTGAGTATTGTTATCTCCCGTTTCCTGAAGACTACAATAAAATGCCTCCTCCTCGGAGGAGGAGGAGGAGAAACATAACAGCCTATAATCCTGTAAGGTTTGAAGTCAGTTACTCTAATTTTCAGCAAGTTATGGTGCTCTAAATTGCTACGGTGCTCTGAACCTCTGCTGCAGGTGAGTAGAACTACAAGTTCAAAGCCTAGTTAGATGCAAATTTGCAGTAATCCAGGGTCTGTATCTGTGATTTCCTTGAACGCTTGCAATGCAATCTAGAGGCTTGACATGGTCTGCTAACCTGTAGAGTTTGGAACCATCACAGATTTTTAAAGTCAGATTTTTGAACTTGCTTGTGCCAAGCATTCCCCTCTCCAGTATTTACGTTCATGATGTCATGAGTAATTATTTGGAGCTGACTGAACTTTTATTGACTCATAACTGTCAATTTTAAAATATTTGAAACCCCTAATTTAGACAAGGTTAGCTGCAAGGAAGAGTGAGATTGCACTAAACAATACCTGAACTGTCTTTACAATGTGACCTTATACATGCATACAAAATAAAATATTTGGTGATATCAATACGCCTTACAAATCTAGGTGTTTGACCAAATCTAGGTGTGTTATAATTTCTCTGTAATATCTCACTACAATAATAAAATTTAATGGCTTTTTTCCCAGCATTCTGGAAAGCTTACCTAACTGAACAACCATTGCTATGACTGAATGCATCTGTGGGCGGAACATGAATAGGTCAGGTCAGTTCAGTGCTGTCCTAGATATGAGAAGTAAGAAATATAATAGCCACAGAACAGGTCATTAGAGTTAGAAGAGTTAGATAAACACTGGTCTGGCTTCATATCTGTTATTATGACCTTCTATCCACTTACTCAGCTCGCAACCCTGGAACATTTTAAAACTCTCCATTTTACCAGTGTTCTTTGGCACTTTGTGAGATGAGTTTGGCGTGCTGTACTCAGATTACCCTTTTGAAGGGCCAGTAACTTTGACATTTTGTGGAGTCATAAAGTGAAACAGTTTATAATAGCTGCTTTTTTTTTGCTCTTTACACCTTAAAAGTGCTCTAATAATCACATGACTACTCAAAGTATATCTGGAACTGAACAATTGAAAGTCCATAAGGTTAGAGCTTGTAACACCAATGATATGAAATAAATAAATTAAATATTTCTCTCTCATAACGTATTGAAACACTGTGTAGAAAATGCAGATTCGAAACTTTTTTAGAAGGGACCACCATGCTTTACATGTTTTGCATATTTTTAATGTAAATCCTATGTAATTGCATAGTAATTACATAGTAATATCTTTGTAATAATACTCACACCACATATATTAATATGCTATCATAAATTGAATGTATAATGGAAGTTAATTTAAGGGTTAAAGCACTGGGTTCTGTAGATATGGATATCATAGGGGAAATAAATGTGTTTGGAAAGAGAAAAATAGAGGATGAGTGTGAAGCGGCTGAGCAGGAAGGGTTCATAAACTCTCATTTACACTCCTCTGATCTATTGTGGTGCCACTCTATGAATCATACAGTCATCGGAAGAATGAGCCTCCTGTCTAGCTCAGTTTCTCGATCATGCAACCTTTCACATCTCTGAGCTATTGTAATAGTTTTTGTTATAATGGCCACAGCCATGGTTATTATGAGCCCACTACATTATATATGAACATGGCAGAACAGAATGAATTCTCACAGTGTTGATTTGGCTCCAACTGGACGCAAATGAAAACTGTAACTCTAGGGGGACTCTTTCCGGAGAAACATTATAGCACTATAGAACCTGCTTAATGCATGTTTCCTCAGACATGTTTCTCATATGATTGCAATGTAATGCTATTTAGCAGTGTGAAATTAAATGACGTGTACAATTTATAGCTGAAAACAACAGGAACTTCATATTAAATATGTTCACATGCTTAAATATATCCTAGAACTTCCTTATATTAAAATAAAAATTAAAATATAAAAGTTTTTTTTTTCCAAATAAGCAGCTGGCCTATTCAATTGGTGGAAACTGAAATTTAATTCAATTCATCTTTATATAAATAAACTGATGGAAGATGACCCGCTGCCATTCTAAATCACTCCAAGACAGTCCAACACGATGTGGAGTCTTGGCCGATGTTGACATGGCATTAAGGCCAGTCGTCATACCGGTCTGCGTGCATGTAATCCTGCGTGGTGCAGGCGTCTGCCAAAGGTGCTGATGCTAACAGAATGACTCATGGAGGACATCACTGCTCACTGAATGCCTGCAATCGTGGGTCACTCCATACATGTTGGACAATTCATCCTTCATGTCGCTGGTGCGTGCCTTTTTCCATCCACTGCTGACAGCGGCATGCTATGGTAGTATCCGCATGACTGGTATGGTGCGCATTACGTCAACAAGACCATCCCACTTCCTGGAGCCTACAATGCAACCCCTCTGTCATTCGCATGTCTCACGAAGCCAAGTTTTGTGGAATGATCCATATACATTGAGCAGTCACTTCATTAGGTACACCGTTTTATCAGGTCCACTTTGCATGTAGGAGTAATTCTACATTTACAGACTGTAAGACTGTAGTCTGTCTGTATCTCTGCGTATACCTTGTTAGCCTGTTCTTCAATGGTCAGGACCCCCACAGGACCACCACAGAGCAAGTGGATGGTGGATCATTCTCAGTACTGCAGTGACACTGACGTGGTGGTGGTGGTGTGTTAGTGTGTGTGGTGCTGGTGTGAGTGGATCAGGCACAGCAGTGCTGCTGCAGTGTTTAAATCCCTCAGTGTCACTCCTGGACTGAGAATAGTCCACCAACCAAAACTATCCAGCCAACAGTGTCCTGTGGGTAACGTCCTGTGACCACTGATGAAGGACTAGAGGATGACCAACACTGCACTGTGCAGCAGCTGATGAGCTATCGTCTCTGACTGTACATCTACAAGGTGGAGCAGCAAGGTAGGAGTGTCTAATAGAGTGGACAGTGAGTGGACACAGTGTTTAAACACTCCAGCAGCACTGCTGTGTCTGATCCACTCACACCAGCACAACACACACTAACACACCACCACCACGTCAGTGTTGCTGCAGTGCTGAGAATGATGCACCACCCACATAACACCTGCTCTGTGTCATACTTCCGGGTTTACCCTCTGCCTCCGATCCCCAGAACTCCATCTCCCAGAATCCACCACCCAATGATGTCACAGTCACATGTCCCTCGCCCACCAATCCCATTTCGTTTCCTCGATCGGGATCTCCTGAGTTCTGATTTTACACACCTGTTAATCATTAACTCTGTTTGCTTATGTACCCCTGGTCTGCCTCTCAGTCTTCGTGAAGTATTGCCAACTCCCGCTGCATACCAAGCAGTCCAGCCTTGTGATCCTTATTCTCACTTCCTGGTTTCCGACTGTTTGATCTCTGGTTCCTTCCTTCTCTTTTACCCTCTGATTTTGGTTGCCCTATTCTGATAGCTTATTTGGTTTTTTGACTTCTGCCTGCCTCTTCATATATGACTTTGCCTGTCCCCTGTACTATGTTCGCTTGGATTCTGTTTTTGAGCCCGACTGTCAACTTGTTAATAAAACCCAGCTTCACTTTTAGCGAAGTGTGTGTCTATCTGACTTTGCTTGGCGTGAGACTCTGTGGTGATGGTGTAAAAGACTTTCATAGTAGTTACCGAATAATAAGTCTAAATAATTAGATTAATAACTGAATATCAAACCTGTAGTATGTAGTGTTAGGGGTTATGTACTGCATACATGGAGCTTCTCCCGAATGTCAGCAATGCAGCGGAAATCTGGTGAATAAACACATAGAGGTTTTGTGTGGGAGGTTTTGTACTGTAGCTGAACTCCAGAGCCGAGTGTAAAGAGTGTCTCAAACTCTTCAGCATTCTCTCTCTCTCTCTCTCTCTCCCTCTCTCCCTCTCTCTCTCTCTCTGCCACCTCTCAGCAGTCTGACACCCTTCACGTTCACTTCCCTCCTTGGTTTTTGATGCTGAGGTGAGGATCCAGCAGAAACAAGCACAAACAAGCTGAACTCTCAGGTAGCGTACATACACTCCGCACACACACACACACCGATGCGCCCCAGCTCACCGCCTGGCTTTGATAGCGCATCATCCAGCTCGCGCCGGAGTCATTATACCGCTCGGCGCACTTTGATGAAATTAAAATGGTGACATTTCGGCACAAGGCAGCAGCGCCAGGGCAAATTGTGACAAAATACACATTCCTGCTTATGTGCTGCTTTTATCTGACGATTCAATCAAAGAAGGCAGATTTCTGAAGCGGTCTTGCCTTCACACACACACACACACATACACACCAGCTCCAACGTACATCAGCCAGCCTAAGATTTATGGCTTTGCTAATTAAAATTTGCAGAGCTGGCAGACATTGGGGCTAACTGCAATCTTCCTCATGGATTCTGATTAACAGCGCCTGAATTCATTATTACCCTGTAGTGGTGTTCCGGGCCCACCGAAACATCACCTTCTAATTAAAAAAAAAAAAAAAGATAGAAGAATAATCTAGTCAGCGTAATGTCACAGGTAAGTGGCGCTCATGGATCCATGGCAATCTCTTAGAAGAAACACGCTTGAATAGAGAAACGTGGCTTATCGCAAGTTCCTTAGGTGCATATGCAAGGCAAACGACGAGTGTGAAGTTGATCCTTTTCTTTCTTGCGCTGAAAGGAGGGCCGGGAGACAAGATTGAGGGGTTGAGTTGAAAACGGAATCTGGACACAGTTTTTGTAGCCCGCTTCACCCCCCATTAAAGATTATATACGAGGGGTGTAGTCTTGGAACTAGGTATGTTGGTGTTGTTTCAACAGAGGGTCAACTCTCCTAACCAATAATAGCCTAAAGGTATTTGACCTTTAACCTATAGCTACATACCCCTGATGATAACTCTTTCCCAGGACTCAGATCCTGTTGTAAATGCGTAAAATGCAAGTTCTGTTCCAGGAACGCAACTCTTCTCAGAGGGTAGCAAATGGCTTTACAAATGGCAAAATCCACCACCAAGAATTGTTGTACCACTGTAGTGGTATCATGACACCATTGATATCCAACAGGTGCCACATTTGGAATATGGCATCCTGACCTTCAGGACTTTTGTGACTTGGTTTGTCTAAAGGTCCTCACTTTCATATACTCCAACTAGACTAATCGACCATGAATAAAACACACAGGAGATGGGAATACTTCACACCGAGTCACTACAAAAACCCATATGGATAACCCATGACAAAGCCAAACCCCACAGATCAGTATAGAGTGACGAGTTTTTTCCAACAAGCCCTGGATCACATTGCTAGCCTTCAGGGAACCAGAGATACGGACTCTTGCCAATACTGAATTTGTATCTGACCTGGGTGCACCCTGGGCAGCCTTGTTGACATGCTCGCCCGCAATGGAAGACCAAGGCGATTTTGACAGCTTTAGATCTATAAAAATAATAGTAACTTACTTCAGGCTTTACAGGATCATAGGGCGTTAGGCTCCCTCTCCAACCACACATGACTTTTATTGGAGATTCAGTATCTAGTCTTTGACGCACTGTAGATCAGGAAGAATTGAGAATGATGTGTACACTCCAAAGAGTCCTGAATTGCATTGTTAGACTTCCAGGAACTGGAGGAATGGGCCCTGAAATCACGAGGCTCCTGACCTGTTGTAGAGGTTCCTAATGGTGTCCTGCAATAATCCATCCCATGCAGCTTGAATATTCAGAGTCTAGCACAACACGACTGCAGTCTTTTGTTATGTTGACGTGGTGTTAATGTGTCGTCGTAATGGTCTGTGTGCATGTAGTCCTGTGTCGTGCAGCCGTCTGCCAATGGGATACCGGATGACTCATGGAGGGCATCACTGCATGCTAAAAGTCTGCAGTCGTGGCTGTTGGGTCAGTCAAACCTACCCATCAAATTGCATTGCTCTCAGTTGATTCCTTCTGGGTGCAACTGTTTGTGCAACCATTCTTTTGATGATGATGATGATTGTATGTTATTTTGGTGAATTAGGAAAACAGTGTTATGCATGTCTCTATATTCACTTTGAACCATCTCAGTGCAGTCTAAAGCTCAGCTGCAGCATTCTGAATGTTACTATGGCAGATTATTTCAAATTTAGGTTCATACGTTTTAGGACATCAAGAAAATTACAACCGAATTGGGTGAAAGGTGAAGGAGTTGCACCAATTTTCATACATAACCCCCCATTTGTAGAGGCTCAAAAGTAAATTGTCACCAGACACTGGGTTTCTTCCCTGGTGAGGCTCTGCAAAGCAGCAGCTGCCATCATCTTCTGAGCCACTGTGCCTTCAGTTCTGTCTTTAGTAAGTGAAATGCATGCTTGGAAATGCATTGGACTGACAGCAAGCCATTTTAGAACATTTCAAATCCAATAAGCTGTGTGGTACGTTCGAATATCTATCGGCCTGGCTGTATAACAATGTGTTTTATGTTCAGATTGATTGTGTGTGGGTTACAAATATGAGTGATGCTGGCTTTCATTTGTTTTTTATTTGGTTATGTTGGACACCATACACTGCAGCCTGTGATTTGAGAATCGTGGGAATGACGGGATGGGTGATTTATTTATTTATTTATTTTTGTGGACGACAATTGAGTTCCAAGGTTGTTAGTCATGTTATCCAATGCAGTTGTTTCACAGAGTAGCAGTTTATTCTGAAACGCAGTGAACTGCAGTGGTAAGGGTGGACACCAAGCTAGTAATGACCACTGCAGTCAGGATAGCCTAGTGTTCTATTGCAAGGGTTATTGCATTAGTATAATGAATTGGAATTTTAATTCAATGAGACAAGGCTCTACCCGCTCCAAAAAAACTTTTCTTTTCGCGTCCTAGTTTTGGTATGACTGCAACCGTGCATTAAGCTCCGTGAATTAAAAAAATAGCTTTTTTCTGGCTATATAAAAACTCTTTTACTTCCTAAAAGAAATGTCACAAGGCGCAGGCCTTAATATAAGTAAAGACATAATGAATGAGGCTAGCATCCCATCTGCCTGGACAATTGCTCTTTTCTTGAGTACGTAGACTTGTTTACGCAAAAGTTCCAACTCTATGCGTTGAGGCACCCAGTGTACTGACAATATCATATTCTATATATATAATTGCACAATAGGGACGCAGCTGCAGAAAGGAAGAGCATTGCTGCTCAGGCTTCATTGATTGACCCATCTTCACAGGCTGTTTCAAACTGTCTGGCCTTTTTTCATCCTCTCCTTCTTTCATCTGTTCATACAAAAGTCTTGCATTCCCTTCCTCTGTTCTATCGTCAGCAGTAGAAGAACATCTGCACGAAAAATATAAACGTTAAAAATAGAAACCCACTTCCATCAATCTCGATTCTGGTGTCTATTCTTCATAGAGTATATATTTCACCACATACCTCTCCTCTCCCACGTGGGCGGTCCTAATCTTGGGTAATGGAAGCATTCCCTAACCAATCACAAGGCTGACGTCTCTTGCCCCGCCCACGGAGCCATAGAAACTTGGTGAGCTCAAACTAACCCAGCATAATCCAAACCTATCAAGCTACACCACCTGTCTGTAGCTACCTGTCACTCCTTCATTCCTTTATCCATACATCGATACTGTTCCTTCATCCGTTCATTCCTTTATCTAAACACCATCATTCCTTCACCTATTAGCTCCTTTAATTATACACCAACACTGTTCCTTCATTCTTTCATTCCTTTATTTATACACCAACTTTGTTCCTTCATCCGTTCAATCATTTATCCATACACAACACTGTTCCTTCATTTGTTCATTCCTTTATTCAAATACCAACATCATTCCTTCATCCATTCATTCCTTTATCCATACACCACTGTTGTTCCCTCATGCATTCATTCCTTAATCCATACATCACTTCTTCACCTGTTAGCTCCTTTAATTATACACCAACACTGTTCCTTAATTCGCTCATTCCTTTATTCATACACCAAGACTGTTCCTTCATCTGTTCATTCATGTATCCATACACCAACGTTGTTTCTATATCTGTTCATTCCTTTGTCCATACACCGAAAGTCTTCTTTCACATGTTAATTCCTTTATCCATACACCAACAATCTTCCTTCATCCATTCCTTCATTCACACCTTGCTTCATCCTTCTGTTTGTTCATCCTTCCATCTTTCTGCATATCTGTCCATTCATTTATTTGTGCACCTCTGTACATCCATTCATCTGTTCCTCTGTTTGTTATCCATCTCTTTTTTTGTCCATTCATCTGCATGGCTGTTTTTCATCCAGCTATCTCGTTGTCTGTTTCTTCATTCACACATTGCTTCATCCATCCATCCGCACGTCTGGTTGTCAATTCCCTTGTGCGTTGCTTCGCTCGTCCATTTGTTCATCCATTCATCTGTACATCTCATGCTTTGCATGTTGCTTCATCCATCGGTTTGCTCATTCATCTGTCAGTCTGGAAATCTCTTCTTTTGTTCCTTCACACGCTGCTTCATCCGTCTAGCTTTAGAGTGTTAAACAGAGAGCTGTCAATCAAGCTGTTCATTGGCCACACCCACACAGTTCTTAGATCTGGTCTGATAAGCAGTTTTAATAGCTATGTTTTATCATATTTGTATCTTATATGTTTCATGTTTTTCAAGCTGGATGTTTAAAGGTAAAACTCCAGTTTATTATAAGCAAACATTTTTAATATTGTACTCCATTCATGACTTTTGTGTTCCTGCTAAATTTGGTGATCATTGCCACAGTAACAAAAAACATTAAAAGCCTTTCAAAAACAACCCAAATTGTTCATCTCCTCCTGAAGATCTATCACCCTGCAGGCTTTATTTCCCAGAGCAATTCCACACACCTGCTTGTAATATTCAGCTGCTCTTGAAAGGCTTGATTAGTTAGATCAAGTGGATCAGAAATGGAAGCGAACTGCAGGCATGACGGCAATGAGGTTTTTCTTGTTTTTGTTGTTCCAGATCTCATATAAAGCTGTGCTGCACATAATAAAAGTCTGTTTCATTTTTCACTTTGGTGTCCAGATGTCCATGAAAGCATTGTTTAAATATATCTACGGTATATAAACAGTGGGTATTTCTTGTGAGGCTTTATGACATAGGAACTTCATAATACATTACTGAATGCTCATGCCTGGGTTGCATAATGAAGTGTTACTATATAAACATAAAAACCTCTAGCGAAGAGGTTTACTGTATAAATATTGTTCTTCAGTATTTGTGAAAAGATAGGTCAGTTTTTTCAGCATGTTTTATGAATTAAATGACGTTGTCATTAAACAGCAATTGCAGATCTTGGCTCCATTTATAAGACTGCTATGAAGCATTGTTCCCCTGTGCTACAACATACTGTCAGGATTAACAAACTTAGATCAACGCACGCCAAGCTAAAAGTCAATTGAGATTTATTAGACAGGTTGGTAATAAAGCACAACCGCATGGACCAGGCAAACGTTACCGAGGGGACAAGGCAGAGAGAATAACCAGAGAGGCAGGCAGGGGTCGAGAACCAGAGAGCAGGAGATACAGGCAGACAAATCCAAAAGAGTNATTGGTAGTAAAGCACAACAGCATGGACCAGGCCAACAACACCGAGGGGACAAGGCAGAGGGATAACCAGAGAGGCAGGCAGGGGGCAAGAACCAGAGAGCAGGAGATACAGGCAGACAGATCCAAAGGAGAAAGACAAAAGCGTAACCCAGTAAACAAAAGGGGAACACAATACCAGACGGTCAGAACCAAAGGGAAGTCAAAACCAGAGAAGGCAAGAGAGGACGCTCAGTACGCAAACCGGGTTTGGCAATACTTCGCAGAGTGTATGTGTGTCTGAGGGGTTTAAATGCTAGATGTGAGATGAGATGCACGTGTTTGATGTGTGATTGGACAGTTCGGGATATGTGACATCATCGGGTAATGAACTCTGGGACATGGAGTTTGGGAGATCGGAGGTGTCTGGGAAACCCAGAGGCATGACACATACAGTATAATGCGTATTTCAAGACACCACACATGAGTCCTATGAAAGGTTCTGTGCTTTCAAGTTAAAGCAACCATTTTCATGCATATTTTCCAAATTTCCACTTTACACCCCTTTTTGAGCTTGGTATTTGCCAAATCACTTGAATTACTCAGGAATAAAGTTCTATAACAGTGTTATAAATCAAGCAAATGTTTGCCTACTTTGGTCTGAGGTGCCTAAACCTAATACAATGTTATTTGCTTTCAAAAACATCTTATCATCTTGGCAAAACTGGCATAAGTAGTTCATAAACACTACAGTCTTGCATCTTAAATGCTAATTCCTTTGCAAATCTTTGGCCATCCTATATTTGATTATGTATTTCATGTATTTGATTTCCCACCAAAACAGCCATTGAGAACACATTTTTCAGCACCAGGAAAATGTAGGAAATAGAAATTAAACAACGAACAATTTGACAAAAAAAAAACAACAGCAAATGTTTAGTGTGTCCAGTCTTTAGATTTATTACGACGTCCTTTATTTTCAGGAGACTCACTTTCAGTTTCTCAGAGAGACACACCTTCAAAGTTTTAGCCTTAAAAGTTGGTTTAGCACTTCCTGCTACTCACCGTCCAAATTATCCCAAACATATTCAGTGATGTTGAGGTCTGGACTCTGAACTGGTGCGTCCATTGGTCTGAGAACACCAGCAGATTCTTTGTTTGATGTGTGTATTTCCTTTTCTCAGTGAGGAGCTTCTTGAGCAGCTACACCTTTCACACGCATAGTGTTGAGCGTTGTGTCTTCTCACAGTGGAAGGATGGACAGAAACACCTTTAAATGTTTTCAGATCTGAAGCAAGAGTTATCTTTTTTTGAAGTTCCATTTTGAAAGCTCCTCCTTCATTCCCCTTTTTTTTGCTCTGGTTTTATCCATTCTATCAAAGTTATTCAGAAATATCCCCAGTAAAATTAATAATTTATACTTAATGGCCATCTTGCCTGGACATTAAACATTATTTTACTTTATTCTCTTTTACACTGTGTGAGGTTTTACAGTCTTATGGGACTACTGAGTGGTGCAACTGTCCATGCATTGGCCCCAGTGTGGCTCTTGGCATTCAGTCCCGTGTTTGATGGCTTTTTCAGTGTTGGCTGTTAACTCACTCGCCATAGCAGTGCTTAGTGATTTCACAATGCCAAGATTATGCTCATCTCCTCCTCTGTCGTCGGTCCTCTGTCTTGAGAAATGAGTAACATTTAACTGATTTCACTAAACTCTTGGAACACACGGTTTACACTGTTTAAGTTTACAAGTATGCCATCGCATTTCAGAGTTATTCTGGTCATAGTTACCCATGCTAGGCTATGGACAACCAAACGGGTCAGCCAGTTTGCTACAGTGCCACCCTTACCGGCTTGCCATTTCATGGCTCAAGCTGGTAAACAACAACCTTTCTCTGAGTTTGACCACCAATTGTGCCCCGAAAGATTTCTACTCCCCACCAGGAATTTGTTTTCAAGACATTCAAGGGGTACGAAAAGCTAATAAGGGGTCTGGACCCCCTGTATTTTACACCTTATGCTGACCTTACACCAAACGATTTTCAAGCGATTTTACTGTCGCAGACAAATTTCCAAAGTCGGAACAAAATCATGAGAGTCTTGCTAGAGTTGCGTCGCGCTCGCGTCATCTCGATCGTTAAGTGTGAGGTGGTCAGGATTGCAGTTTTAAGTCAGTCTGTTTCTCGTCCTGGTGTTCCGATAAAATCAACCGTGTTTCATATCATAAGTCGTAGGTCTTGGCTCAGGCAAATAGTGACGTGAACATTGTCAACAACCAATAGGAGAGCTCTTTTCAGCTCCAAACGGGAAGCCGCGAGCCAAGTACAGGAATGTCTGGCGGAGATTCGACACGGAGGGGAGTCTGGCGAGGGCTCGGAAACCGCGGTTCTCCTGGACTGCTCAAAAGGAGGAGAAGCTGGTGGAGCTGTGGAGTGAACAAGAGTGCCTCTTTATCTCTTCATCTTCCCATTTCTACCATGACAGAGCGGAAAAGGAAAAAAGGTGGACAGAAGTTACTGAAGCCCTTGAAATCCCCGGGGCTAACGCGAGCCCGAGCCATGGGCCCGAGGCGCCACAAACGTAAACACATCCAAGAGTTCATTAATGCACAGAAATGCGCAGTAAACAGTCCGATTCTAAATCACGCACGTTTTAAAGCTATTTTCACGTTATCCTATCTGGTAGTTATGCTGTGCTAAAGCTAACTAGCTAGCTAGCTAAAACACTGCCGAATGGGGCTATAGTGTTTACGTTTAGCCTACCAGCGAACATGATGGGAAATAATCTCAAAATCTAGTTGCAGTCTTGTAAATAGTGACTCTGCAAGATTCCCAGTCTTTGCAAAATCATAGCCTGTGACTAAAAGTCTGTGACTTGTCTTTAGATGTGAGAGGGTGTCAGACTTTAGTCTATTAAATGTCTTTTCAGAGTCTTTTCAAAGTCTCCTAGTGTATAGTTAGCAT
>CM067496.1:674345-723987 GCA_034552555.1 Semaprochilodus insignis | reverse complement strand
GTCGGGAACAATAAACGTCTTGTCATTGACGACTGAGCAGAAATGAGCCTTCCGAGGAGCCCAACTCTCGGAAGAAGACTCATTGCATCAGGGTGATGGATGTGGAAGTGCACTTCCTTTAGCTTCATAGCTTTATGCTGCTCTTGTTTTTGTTTTTTGGGGGTTTTTTTGCATGTTTTTTCACAAAACAGAAAGAAGTTGGTGTGCAAGAAACTCCGGCAGTAACCGGAGGCCGGATATCATGCCAGGAAGTTGGTGCACGCTTTAAACAGGTCAATTGTTACCGGCGGCTGGGTGGAAATCTTATTTATCAATCGCTTCTGCCATCTTAGCAATGCCCTCACGATCCATTAAACACAAAGCAGTGTGATTTATCAGAACTCTGTAATTGCAGCCTGGCAAAGCCGGATGCTGGCACTTCAGGCGCAAGGCGCGGTGACAGGATACGGCAGACTCATTCAGTTGATTAGAGCCCATAAACCAGGACGTTAATCAGCACCTTTGATGATGACGAAGGAGAATGACAGCGCACACTTCGCCTTTGTTTACTGGCTCATGCAGGTACACTGTAGGAGTGTAACTCTCTCGCTGATTTAATTCAGTTACGATCCTTCAGGAAAGGCCTTGATGGATATGTTTACATGCCAATCCCAATGAATCCTGTACAATTATAGATTACATCTAATCTGTTTATTTGCACCCTCAACTAGATTTGCTTCTAAATGCATTATACATGTATAATGTGCTGAAATAATATCATGTAAATTCTGTCATTATAACTGTTGAAAGCGTAAAACGACTGTGAACTATGTAGTACTAAATTCATTTTTTGTAGTCAGGTGTCAGGAACAAACTTACTTCGACGCACGCCAAGCTAAAAGTCAAGCAGTCTTTATTTGACACTTTGATATTCAGGTTTAGCAACAAACGCGAAACAATCGAAAACAGGTCGAGGCTGAGAGAGAGGGAGAGAGAGAGAGAGAGACAGGCCAGGGTCGAAAACCAGAGAGTCAGAAAACCAGCGAACGAATCCAGAGAGCAAAAGGAGAGGTCAGAACACAGAGAGCAGTCAGAGGAATGCAAACAAATCAGAAAGGGAAATCCAAAAACGAGAGTTGAGTAACAAAGGAACGTCGTAAACAGGAGTAGCAAAACAGAGAGAGCAAGAGAAATCGCTTGGTATGCAAACAGAGTTTGGCAATACTTTGCAAAGTGGATGTGGGTGTGTGTGGTTTATGTAGTGATGGGGAAATGAGGTGCAGGTGGGCAATCAGTACTCTGGTGACCTAGAACGCGGAAGTGGAGTGTGAATGGGTGTTTTGTGGCATGTGACTGTGACGTCATCAGGGAGAGCACTCTGGGAGATGGAGTCCAGGAGATCGGAGGCGGCCGGTAACCCGGAAGCGTGACATCAGGATTTTTGGTTGGGTCTGAAATCATAGCTCGATGACCCATTGGAGCCATACTCGGTGTGACCCCCGTCCCATAATGCTTTAGTGCTATAAACACTACAATGCATTAGCATTAGCATCAGCTAAATCAGTGACCAGCATCTACATTTCATCCCCAATCCTGTTACAGCTTGCCTGCCCTCCTCAAACCGCGTCTGCTTCATTAACTGCAGCTAGGCTAACAGCTACACAGTACTGTAGTCAAGCCTACCCAACACAAAGATTATGTGAGGTAAGCGTGCTGTGTCTCCAGGTGATACATTAGCTGAATTAGCTGCTTACAAAACAGGCCTGACAGGCTACGGGCTAGTACTTCTCTGTTAGCTTATGCTAGCTACACCTTGCAGATATGGGAGAAAACAACCTCTCTTCTGAGGACTGAGAAGAATGAGGTTGACTCTCGGGTAGGTCAATGTCCTCTGGCTCGGAATTCTATTTGGCCTCCCATTTCTTGAAATGTACAAGTCCAGTAAAGCTGCTAGACGGAGCATCTGTTTTCCTGGTGATAGTGGAATTAGGCGCTTGAGAGAGGCTGCACCTAGGTGTGGTTTGAGCACCTTCAGCGAGGATGCCCCCTACATTTGAATGCTGTGAATGCAGTTCAGTTTCCATAATAATTGTAAGAATAAAAATTTGCCTTAGTGGTTAGTAATATATTTTTCTCTCACCATTCAAACAGCTTAATAAAGGTTCCAAATGAAGAAGTCGCACTGGAGGTGACTAATGTATCTGTAGCTTCAGGATAAGTAGTTCTATTGTTGTCCAGAAGACGCTGAATTGTTGGAATTACCTGGATGTCTGCATTGATTAGTAATAAAATGTAGTCTGATCATTATCTCAGTCACAATTATAGACAAACACAGTCTGACTAAACTAATAACACGCTAACAGTTACACGTTATATGTCTTTTATTGAGCCTATAGAGTAAACATCCACAGTTCAGACTAGAATTTAGTAACCTGTAGAGTCCCATTTATCAGCATTCACCTCCAAACCAACCAACCAAACATTTCCGATAGCTGCAATTAAGATTTGAATAACCTTGAGGATGGAGTTTGGACTATTCCTCCATGCAAATGTGCTTCAGTTCATTAGTATTTCTTGGATGTCTTGCTTGCACAGCCCTCTTCAGGTCATACCACTTCATCTCAATGAGGTGAGGACACCGGCTTGGCTATTCCAAAACACAAATCTTCATTTTCAGTCTTTCTTTAGTTGATTCATTTGTGTTGCATCACCCAGCCTCTCCTCAGCTTGAGGTCATGGATTGCTTCCTCTAATATTCTCCTGTACAATGTCTTGATATAGCTTCACTGTTCCCTCAATGAACACAAGTCATCCAGGCCCTGAGGCAGTAAAGTGGCCTCAAACCATGATGCTCCCTCCACCATGCTTCACAGTTGAAATGTGGCTTTGGTGTGCAGTGTTCTTTTTCCTCTAAACACAGTTTTGTGGATTTGGAACTAAAAAAAAAGTTCCACTTTTGTCTCATCTGTCCATAGAACATTTTCCCAGAAGCATTATGGAACATGGAAGTGGTCTTGGGGAAGGGGTCTTGGGTAAAACTGAGATGGGCAGCAGTGTCTTCCCCCATGATGTTTTTCCATGAACACTCTTGTTCAGTGTTTTTCTAATAGGGATCACATGACAGAGGTTTTTGCAGTTTGTAGAGTTTTCCGCAGGTCTTTCATTGTTAATCTTTCCCGCCTCTATCAGGATTGCCCATTGTGCTCTTGGAGTGGTCTTAACAGGATGCCCACTCCTAGGGAGAGTAGTCCTGAATTTGTTCCATTTGTAGACAGTTAGTCCAGTCGTGGACTGATGTACACCAGGTCATTAGGCGTCTCTACAACATGCTTTCTGAGGTCTTCTGAATGTTGTCTGCATCGAGGCATGGTTCACATTAGCCTTCCTTGAGAAGAACAGATTTGTCAGTAACCAAACTTTGTGTATTGGCTTTGTTGCATGTGTAAAGCCCACATTTCCAACCACACCTTCTTAACTGAAACACCTTTTGCCAGTTAGCTCTTGGAGAAATCATTAACACAGACCTATTTCTAGCCTACACAGTGGATGTTACTCAAGGCTGCTGTGTGTTGCTGCACGGGATTTATTATTATTATTATTATAATTATTATTATTATTAGTATTAGTAGTGGTTATATTGTCAAACCACATTTCAGTATTGATCAGTAATCAATGCAGAAATCCAGGTGAATTAGAAGCAAGCAAATTTTTTTTTTATTTTGAGATCATATAGTACAGCATACTCAGGGAAACCAACTGTCAGTGAAGGTCCAGGGCCACCTGCCTTTTGGTCTGATCGGTCAGCACATGATTTAGACAACTTGATTGCTTTGAGTTGAACTTTTTTCAACTTAGGGCGGCTGGAGAGCTTTATGTGAGACAGCTGTACAGGAAATATGTACTGTGTGGGGGCCAGCGTACAAATAGTGAGTTAAAAGTGTCGGTCTCTGAAAACATTAGGTAAAAAGATGGTTTTTTTTCTTTCAGTGAAATATGGTGGACTAAAAGTGGATAAACATAGACTTACTTTTCTTGTTTGCCGTCTTGTTTTGTCTAGATAGAGTCTTGGGTGAAAATGGAAGTGGATGATTTGCCATCTTGCTTTGATGGAATGTCTTGGAAAATTCACAAACCCTATATTCAAGTAACTCGGTGCCGGCTGCACATTTGCAGCTCTAAGCTAAGTATAAAACACCAAAGCTGCTGTCGTTGGCGGATCATAAGCACCTGCTGGAGCCGCAGACTAATTTGAAAAACTTCATGCACGATCAGTGGCAGCTCATTTTGAAACTCTCTTTAGAGCCCTGTATTATTCTCATGCGAAGTATCATCTGCACTCTGAGTCATAGCCTGCACACTTCACTTGGCTGGCAAAGCGTTTGTTTAAAGGTTGCTAATCACATTAAAAATAGCAGCAAACTCATGAAATGTTTACTGTTCTTCCATGATGAGTCTGAGTCAGGTGGACCTTTTTCAAGATTTCCACATTATCCATTTATCCAAGTCATTAGATTCCTACTAATGCTTACAAGACCTTTATATACATATTTTATTTACTTCCCTATATGATCAGGGAATTTACACACGTCTTATGTGGTCTATATGTTATGCTGATGATGGTAAAAATGCTAAAAATAGGGTTTTTTTTCCCTTTATATCTTGCACAGATCTTTTCACGGACATTAAAAAAATATTTTAGCTCAAAATACTATCTACTAACTGCTGCAGAGTGATGCTGATGACTTCAGGCATCTTATTTCTAAACATTTCATATAATAACATTCTGTGCCCATAATATACAGAGACTTTATAAATTGCTAATATCAGAACAAAAGCTTGTACCTCAATTTTAGCAATTTTCTTTTTTCAGTTTTTGACATAGGTGACATAATGCATGATACCCTTTTCAATGTGTGTAAATTTGGACTACTTGGAAAAAAAAAATTCTGTTTACATTGACTTACGTTAAAAATAAAGCATTTACTTCTCCTGTAAATGTATCATTTTCTAAGTTTAGTAGCGTCACCAGCTGGAAGTTTGAATCTTTTCATCATCACAATGAACAATGCTGATGTTCTCCAAGGGTCCCTAGAATCAATCAAATCTGAATGAGCAACGTTAGGGGAATTCCCTATCAAGAAGACTTATTGGACTTAGACATATAGAGTTATGTACTTTTTCACCTTTTATAATCAGTATTTACTCTTATACATTCTCCTGAGCCGTTTTTCTCAGACCTCTTTGGCTACTTCCCATTTTTCCTGATAGTAAAGGAAACGTAAAGTTGTATATATTTTGTTAGTGGACATCCAAAAAGCGTATTATATCAAATTGCATCCATTTGGTATAGCAGCTGTATCATAGTAGTTACTTTAGAAGAAGTTTCTATCATAAATTACCACAATAATAAATTATAGATGCCAACTAATATTAAGCGAGAGTATTTTCTCTAGAGTATTTACCTATATACTCAGAACAACATACACATAGTGCAGATTCTCCGGCTAACGATTACTGAGGATAGCAAAATCATTCATGGAACCATATATGCTATTCTTAACTAGGCCTCTGCCCAAGATCCTTCACTTGGGAATGATGCTTCATCACAATGTTAGAAGTGGAACAGCTGCTCGTCACTCTAATTTAAACCTCCAGTGACATTTACTACAATGTATGGTTATATGGTGAATGCTGGCATAAGCTGTTCATAGATATCCAAGCATTACTCAGTGTTATGCATGTGTTATGAAGACTCTGTATAGGTAGCCTTGAAATAAAGTTTTGATTTGATTATTATAACTAAAGGTTATATATTATGTGTATTACATATAGTGGAAAATTATTATAAATATTATATCACTCCAAATCAACACACCTCCAGATGTAATTTGCACGCTTTCTGTATTTGGTTTTGAGAACCAGGCTTTGTTCATGTTTGACCAAAATCATTTGTATTTGTCAGATTATGTGAACGCCTTCATTCACAACACACAGTACAATATTTACTCATTTGATACAGGCTAATTTACATGTCTCAGCCTTCTGTAATATCAGCATTGCAAATGTCAATATTGCGATAATTAAATAATACGTTTTGCAGCCCTAATTTGTTAGGAATGTCGGCAGGATTAGACAAATTCTGACTGAGCACCGGTAAGAACACAGACTCTCTGTGGAATAGACATCTGAGGATGTGTTGTTGTTTTGTAGATTAGCATCCAGACGAGTCCCGAGTCTACTAAGCCTGTTTCATCCTTAGGAAAATCATGGCTGTTGATGTACAGTGGCTATGAATTCCCAGATACATGTTTTGTCCTACATGTTAAAATATCATTATGTTTTATAGAATTACAAGATTATTAAGTAGCCAAAATAGGTGTTTTGCTACACATGCTACATGCTAGCCACCACAAAAAAGATTGGCAGACCTTAACGAACTATCCTGCACAAGCCAGCAAGCATAGTCGACAGTGTTAGTGAAGTTGCTTTGGCAGTTTTAGGGGAGCAGATGGTGTCGTTATTCAGTAGTATTGAAGTATATAATTATAGTAGTTGCACTAATGCCGTTACATACTGAATGCATTTATTATTATTATTACTATTATGCATTTTATATGATTTATCTTAATGACTGTATAGTAATGTGTATGACTGATGGTGCGTGTTAATGCCATTTCCCCTTCCCATTTGATTTTTTGGGAACTTTTGCCTATGACAAAAACTAAGTTGTCCCTGCAACAATAACAGAGATGACGGAGCAGTCGTGTTCCAGCAAACAGAACTTTTGCTAGAAGGATCAGTTTGGAGGTAGCAGTTCAAACTGAGAGAGCTTCACCCAGTGCTTCCTCTTCTGAATGAAGTGATGAAGCTCTTTATGCTACTTTCACTTTTCCAGAATGAACATTAGTCCAGTGTAACTAGTTTGTTCATATGGCTGGTAGCATTGAATCTGACGTTATCATAGATCACTGCCCGTCTTTATTTCACGGTGCAGACAATTCACCGGAATCTTTACCGTAAATGAAGTCATGTAAGAAAGGTGTGCAGTGTTTTTTTTTTTTCCGCACCACTTTCAGTGTGTTGTTGTCTTGTAAACAGGTAGGAACGTTAGCTTGCTTGTAGTAGGCATTTAGCAATATTAGTATTTTGGCGCCTTAATGGGCAATACGCAAAACTATTGTACAACATAAGAACGAGTTGTGCAATCAAATCGTGTGGAAATTAGCCTACCGGACAGAGCTAAAATAATATTGAAAATCACGAAAAAGTGAATTAAAGGCAAAATGAACGAAATGTCGTACAATCAAAATGATTGTTTTCCTGCGGGTGGCTTGTGCTACAATGGTGGTTTGAACTTTTTTTTTTTTTTTACGTCAGTGTGCACATTAAATAAAAATAAAAAAGGGCATCCACTGTGGTAGAACTGATTGCAATATGTATATTAATTATTGTTATCTTTGTTATTTTCTATTTGTTCCATTGTCAAATGAATAAGATGAAAATTATTGATGATATAATAATAACAACTTTATTGATTTAGCTGTAAATCGAGCCAGTATCTTAAAATTAAAATATCTTGGTCAAATTTATGTGTGCTCCTATTAGACATGAACTCGACTGAATAACTGAAATAGAACAACAACAACTGCTGTGTGCCCATTTACTGATCATATTTGACCATATGCAACTTGGGCCTTTGTAGAGGTTTGGGGTTGCACGACTTCCGATTTTTTAAAGTCGACAGTCATGTGACGAATGTTGAGTGAAAATCGACTAGTCACTGATGACGTCATGAATAAAACACAGGAGGAGGGAATGAATTGCAAGAAGCAACTTTAAAAATCCAACTTCTCTGACGAGGCTGCACAGGTCAGTAGAGCGTGACACACCCTATTCAGTGAGCCCTGGATCATATTCCCTATAGCCTTCAGGGAACCAGAGCGACGCCAGAATCTGTATGAAATCTGTATCAGATCTGAGATTGGTATCTGACTTTGGTGCATTCTAATTGGCTTTGCAGAGACCCTCGACTGCAGCGGAGGCACAGAGTCCCAGAGAAATTTAGAGAGCTGTAACTCAATGACAATAACAGTAACCAACTTCAGGACTACAAGATTATAGGGCTGTATGCTCCCTCTCCAACCACGCATGACTTTTTATTGTAGTCTCCAGGATAACGAAGATAATGGCGTTCAACATATGATCTTTCCAGCACTGTAGATCAGCAGACTCCCCAGGTAAGTAAAGCATGTGCCCTTTCTAACATGCCCTGTATCGCATTGCTAGCCTTCAGGAAACCAGAAAAATGACCGCCAAATTGGCCAGGCTCCTCACCTATCGTCTTCAAATAGGCGGCATCCATATTGTTAGTGTTAAAATCATGTGAGGGATCAGTCGACATCAAGCCTAAAGCGTCATTACCAAGCAGCTAAATCAACAAGTAGACTGGTTTGTGTAACTTCTGTAGATAGGACAACAATACTGGCTTTGGAGCGTTCTTGTTGACCACAGGGGGAAAGTAGAAGGACATTTTGGAAACACCATTCATGTCACACTCAAGGCCTTTCTGGAGCATGTCACCCCCATCAAAAGAGCCTCAATCTTAGAGGTCAGTTGGCAGCTGGAGGGACTTTATGAAGGATTGTTTAGTTTACAGCCCACAACGAGTTGTTTAGACAGCAATACCCCAGACCATAAATCCTAGATAACAGGCATTTGCAATTATATGAAGCTCACTGGACAAAAAATTTGCCAACTTGTGTGTTTAAGGTGGTCGTAACTTCAGGCTCCTGCAGATGGCGTTGCACGAGGATGACTGGGCTATGAATACCTGTGGGGTGTGTGGCGGGATCCCTAGATTGAAAAGAGGTGGCACAGTCCAGTAAATGTCTCATTTGACTGGATAGAAGGAGTGACTGCATTTGGGCGTGCCAAAAACAATAGTGTGAAGGAAGTAGCTGAGTCTGTATGGAAGCAGTGTACGGTCATACGGGTCTACCAGCAGTGGCTAAAATCCCAGTCTACAGGGAATCCTACTCGGAATTGTGCCAGAAAAGGCATCTACCAAATCTGGCCCAACTGACCAATTCTTTGACGGAAGAGTGGCTGAACACTGATGTGGCCTACATCCAGAAACTTGTCCAGTCCATGCCAAATCGATCGCAGCTGTGATTTGTGCTTGTGGAGGCGTTACACACTAAGTACGTTTCAGTCACAGGTGGCTAACGTTTTGTCCGGTGAGTATCTTGTCAGTGGTGTTTGATACTGGCTTTCAGGTTGGTTCATCGCATTGAAGTAACCTCTTCTCTGCCCTTGCTTTAAAAGTGGTACAGACAGGCACTGCTCTTCTTATTAAATATAGCATTTTTAATGAGAAATAGATTATTATATGAAACATTCATTTGAAGAAAGCTGATATAGACTTTTTTTTCCTTTTTTTTCCAACAGAACAGCAGAAATTACATAGACAAGGTATTGAAAGCTGTTTGCCAATCAAACTGACCCCACTGAAAGACCTACGGGAAAGGTGTGGCTGTATCGTACATGGCGTTCTGTAAAAGAGGCGTAAGAAAGGACAGCTTATGTGCTTTATGCATGGGTAAGGGGAGGTTGGTAAGGGTGAGGTTTGGTACTGGCTGGTGATTTTTCTTCTTCTTTCGTCGGGGCAATCCTTGCAATCCTTCTCCCGTATCTTGTGCTAGAGTTGTCTTAATTATGGACTGAAGCAGCTCCCCATAGACTTGCGGTGATCTAAGAAAAGCATTTGGATTCCATGGCTATACCAAGGCAATGTAGCTATTTACATATATAATATACATCTTAAGTGTTTTCAGTAAAGGAGGACACTCACGGCCCCTCCCGAAATGTGTTTTTTTTTTCTTTTTTTTATCAATACATGCAGAATACAGCGTGGACTGACAAAGCTTTCCCTCTTCTGCCCTCTTCCTATTGACCAATGGGGCATTACTGACAAAAATCAGATACTGTTGTGTTATGTCTGCAAAACTGTGATGAGAAAAGAAAAAAAAACTTTTGAAAATGGTTAAAGGGATAGGTAACAGTTAACAGGCACTTAATAAGACTGGATAATAAGAATCAAAATAACATTAATAGCAATAATGCAATAATAATCAGGATTGACACTAATCAGGATGGCGCGGCGCTCCCTCTACCCCAACATTAAGTCTAAGTTACTTTAGTCAAGCCGTAAGAATAAAAGGATGAGTCGATTTGACATGTCAAATATGTTAAACCTGAATCGTACTAAGGAATAGAAAATACAAAAAACTGAGTACATATGCTATATAGTTGAGTTCGAGCCTACTCAAAGCTTTGAAAGTCACAAGCTTCGCAGTTCATGACATTGCAGAAATCTGCCATCCCGCAATCCTGAAAAGATACCATCTGAGCTCTTTCCATAGAAAACTATAAAAATAAAATTGGAAATCAAAAAAAGCATCTGGAAAAAAAAAAAGTATAGGAATTTTTTTTTTCCACAAAATAAATGTGTACAAGCCTCTCTTTATTTGTCATCCCTCTGGGAAATGTATGGCTTTATGTCAACCTCTTGCAAGTGGGATAGAATGACCCAAAACGTTCAACCAAACGCGTTCTCGGTGCCGAGAACATGAGTTAAAAAAAAAGTAGAAGAAGAAAAAAGCTTGACACATTAGCAGTCACAGGCTATACATTTTTGCGAAGCTAGGTTTAGCATTGATTGTTTGTCTTCGGATCGTAGGTGCTGTGCTCTGGGACCGAACAGGGGACTCTTCCAGAGCGGATGGAACTGAACACACCAGAGGTAGCCTGACAAACAAGATTCAGCTTAAGTCACTCGCGCTCAAATGACACATCCGACTAGCATATGGCGATAAGCGTTAGCATCAACGAAACTAGAGCTATAAACAGCTGACTGTGTTTCAGAGCAAAATGACTGGCAGGCTGCCTCATAATACGCCTGTACTCAAAATCACAGCCATTTACACTCAGAGGGATGTTCCAGGGTTGTGAAAGAACACTATACGGCTAACGTTTCCTTTAGCGTCTTCAAATAATATAGACTTTTAGGTCTAGTGAGACATGTTCTCTGTGTGTTATGGCATATGTCGCTTTTACAAGACTTCAAATTAAAGGATGAAACCTCTGGTCTGCTTTGTTATATCGTTAAAAATATGTTACCCAGTAAAGAATGGCAGTTTCGGATGTACCTTTGTTCCCTCTGAGTAATATCAAGGCCTCTTTGTCACCGGATGTTGAATTTAATTTCTTTTTTCTTTTTTTTTCCTTTTCTCTTAATGCTCCGTTAGGAAGTGACAGACATGCTTGGACAAATATGGTACAGTCATGTTCATTTTTTTTCCTTTTTTTTTTCTTTCATTATTCTTCTTTAGTGAACTAAAAGGCTTAATCTCTGTATTTTTAGTTTCTTATTTAACAATTACACTTACAAAGTTGTTAATAGTACATCAAAAAAGCAGAAAGAAAAAGGTCCCAAATGAAAAAAGGAAAATAAAAAGAAATTCTTGTCGCCGTCGTTGTTGTTGTTCTCGATCTGTTCTCTCCAAACTGTTTATATTCAGTAGTAGGTTTGCGCTCGCCCTCTAGCCTTTCAATCTCAGCAAAGTTTAGTAGTCAGATGGTCCGACTGTTTCAAGATTTCTGTGTTGTACATGTCCAAAGCATGGTTGACGCGGATCATCTCACTGTTGTTGAGCTTGAGCCGGTGCTTCAGCATACAGGAGAACAGGTCCAGCTGGGGTTTCCCGGGTGCCACTGGAGGGGCCAACCGATTAATCCTCTCTCGAATGTCCAGCAGCAGAAGCATGATGGAGGATGAAGAGTAGAACTGGGTCCCTTGTGTGTAAGACTGGTTGACCTGCTGTACCGCGCTCCTCAACAAGTCGGCGTTGAAGCGCAGGCTGTAACCGAACACCTGGATGTCAGAGATCTTGATGTAGATCTGCCGCTTGTTGGGGTCGGATAGGTCCACCGGACCTTGGCCTGTGTCGTTGCGCAAGACGGTAGGCACCTTGGCTCGACTGCGCAGGTAAATATGCACGGTCTCGAAGAAGGTCTTCCAACGGTTGCCCAGGAGCAAGGTCCAGTTGAAGCACTGGGAATTCTGCAGCCGTACCTTTTCCCACCGAGGGTACCCATGCTCACCGAATGGCATGCTCCAGCCTTCCGAGTGGCTACCGCTAAATGGGTTGACGTAAACGAAGAACATGGGATCCACACTGCTGTTCCTCATCTGGCATATCTTCATGGACAGTCCCACCATCATGTGCAGGTAGTCCATGCGGTTCTTGTTGCTCTTGAGCGTCAGGGACATGCGCTTGCGCCAGCGCGGGTCGAAGAAAGTCTCCAGGCGCACCTCGTTGCTGATGAAGGTGGTGTGGATGTAGAGGCGCGAGTCCATCTTCTGCAGCAGGTACTTGAGCTCCAGGTCCTGGAAGTCCAGGTCCGTCTCGAAGCTGATGAACTGCTCGCTGCGTTCCGAGTCCACGTTCTGCGGCTCGCAGCGCCCGCGGTACAGCTTGTAGCCCTTGTTGCACGAGCCGCACTGCGAGATGTTGGCCAGGCTGCACATGGCGCAGCTTTGGTTGCCACCGATCACGCAGGGGATAGGCCGCTGGCACAAGGTGACGCCGGTGTGGCACACGCACGACCGCTGGCTCTCCAGGAAGGTGCCCCAGAAGCCGTTCTCGTTGCAGTAGAGGAAGGACTGCACCCGGTTCAGCCACTGCAGCACGGATCTGGAAGGGAAGGGAAACAAGAGTGAACAAAACAGCCCATTAATAATGTGCCATTTAGCTCCCGACGCTCGCCGTTACAGAGGATCAAGCGAGCGTTGCAGCCTGCTAGTGCTGTTACAGGCCAATCAGTAAAACAGTTAATATATTCTGTCAAAAAGAGAGATCCAACTTTATTTTCCCACGCAAGCAGCATATCCCTTTTTTCCTCCTCCCTCAGGGCACTTCCTTGTCATCCTGACAGCCTCTGGAAGTTCTCCCTATTAGATGAGAAGGTGCTCGCCTGAATTCCGATATAAGCGAGCACGTCAGGCTCAAGGTTATGATGGCACACTGGTGAACCTGGATAGTGAAGACTGATGACCCCGTCGCTCTGCAGATCAGGAGGATCTCAAGCCGTTGCCAATAAAACGATCAACCTGGGAGCTGGCAGTTAAGGTGACAGTGGAAGCATCCTTCACTCGGAAACTACACTTTTGTGCCAAGGCCCAGTTGAAGAATCAACGGCGAATGTCATCGGCACTTAAGTGATTATGTACCGTAAACCTTGTGATCGAGCCGAACTTTCTAATCCTGATTCGGTCAGCTCTGCAGATGTGAGTCGGCATGTGAGTAACAGAGCAAAAAATGGGATCCCTTCAGCCACTACATATTTAATACGACCTAATATAATATTAATATCACCAATTATGTAGGCAAAGGCTTTTTTCCCCCTCAGAAAATGCTTCACTCATGGGATTTCTTTGCGAGGAACATGATTAAATGTTAGGCTCATATTTTTATAAAGTAAATCAAAAGCTATCGAGACCTCACACATGGCGCACTGGGGAAGAGGACAGCCAAACACTCTGAATTTCTTAATATTTCTTTCATTGTGACCTTTTCATCTTCAGACTTTCCAGAGATCATGCGGCAGTATGGGCTGCTAGCATGGGAATGCCATGAAAATGAATAAACAAGATGCTCAATGAGGGAATTTGGGGCAAATGAAAAATGTCTTGGCCATACTGAGCATGACCTTAGGTTTAAGCTCCCAGTTCACTTCTAAAAGTTCAAGTACCTGAACACTGAACAGCTCAATGATGCTGTTCATGTCATTCTCATATTACCATATAAGCTACAGCGAATGAATAACAGGATATAGACTGTTGTTGTTGTTGTTCTTGCTTTTTGATGATGTTCCATTTGCTTGTCAGCCTTAGCATTTTTCAGCAGTTCACAATGTTCAGTCTATATATACACCGGATGCTGATACCGGAGCATTGCTGAAACCGTAATTCTACATCCATTGCACTTCAGATTATGCTGCCGATTAAAACGTTTATATAAGGGAGCCCATTCGACGGCTGATGGGGTTTCAAATTGCCTTTTCATATTTATTTGCAATGAGCCGGCTGCATGACAATTTGAAGCCAGGCCACAATATGTTGTATTCTGCTTTCCCCCCCTTTCCCCCGAATATGTGCTTTCAGAGCAGCTTGGTGCTTTTTATTTTTGTCGGAAAAGTGGAATTTGCCACAGGGAAACGGGATGGAAATGACTGGAAACGAATGCTGTTTGTTTTCACGAGTCACAGCACATTTTCATGCTGGTAATGGGGTATCAGACAGCTTTTTGGTGCGCGCCGCTGATGACATACATCAGCGAAAGCACCATCCATATGAGTGCCGGAAAACGAGGGAGGGGAGAGAGGAAAGAGAGAAAGCAGGAGAAGAGAAGGAATGATAATGAGGGAGAAAGAATCTGAGAGCTTCCTATGTTTTTTTTTCCCCTCATTGGAAAGTGAAATATCCTAGTAGCTTTGTGTTGTCACTTCTATCTTTGCTACTTCAGGCCCCTTGTGGCACAGGATTTGGATCCAGTGCATGCATGTACTAATACAGCCTGAAATGAATTCCATAGACATGATAAATTAATACTGGTAATGCCTTCTTTTACAGTTCCATGTATTAACCAGACAAGTGTGTGGTACCAACTCTAGAATAATAATACCCTCACCAAGCACTAATACTGGGTAGGATCTCCCGCTGCCCTCAGAGCAACCTCTTTATGGATTCTGCAAGAGGTTGGGAACATTCCTTTTGAGATTCTGGTCCATATTGGCTGATTTTCCAGAAGAACTTCTGTATGCTGCAAGCCTCCCATCCTACCACATACCATACCAACAGTGTTCTAATAAATTCATATCTGGAGAGTGGGAAGGCCACTATGGAAAACCAAACTCATCGTCATGTTCATGGAGCCAGTTTGAGAAGACTTTTACTTTGTGACATCATCATGCTGGAAGTAACCATTAGAAGGTGGTCAGTAGACCTATATAGCAGGCTTTGAATAGTAGGGCTATGCAATTCACACATGCACCGTTTGGTAGAGCGCTTGATGGTTTTCAGCCTCCCTCCTCAGCACAGCCAACAGGAGAGTAATTGGCTTGTCTGGAAGTCCCACCAACAAGGACGAAAGGCTAGTCTGACTTGGGTGAAACACGTTGTGCAAAACATTTGAACTTTGTATGACCCTGCATGTTTGCTGCAGTTTAGCGCTGCACAGAGCTCCATGGCAAGCTCAGTAAACACCATGGCGGTCATCTGTATCGAGCATCTTGCTGGAAATAATGTGCTTATAAAGCGCATCTGTGAACGAGCTCAGTTTGAAAGCGGCTGCATTTTTAAAAAAAAATCAGAGGAGCGGAGTGTTTATGTGCGACACCACATCACCTCCATAAATGGACAGACAGAAGAAACCAACACTAACTGTGCTTCATTTTCGAGGAGAAAAAAAATCGGGCAGTTTTCATTTCCCCTGGTCAACATTAGCAGCGCTAGCGCCCTGAACACCACAAATTAATGTTTATCTTCGAACTGAGCATTTTAATCACACATATCAGTTCATACCAACGTTCAGCCCTACGTTCACTCTGGTGAGTCTATTTGGTTGAATTGTTGGTGTATTCACAAACACGCAAGTGTGAGAATGGTCCATTATGTACTCATATGGGCTGTGGCATTAAAGTGATGAGTGATCTGTGTTACTGAGTGCACAAAGACAGCATTCTCCCCTCCATTACTCCACCTCCACAAGGCTGGACTGTCGACACATGGCACATGACACATGATGTTAGTGCAAATGGAGATTCATCAGACCAGCCTACAGTTTTCCAATCTCGCTAAGCCTGTGCCCACTACTGTCTAAGTTTTGAGTCTTGCACTTGTGGCATCTTGCTGTTGAAGCCCACCCCCCTCACCACAATTGTACAGAGTGGTTATATAAATTAATTATATCCTATATTATGTCGGTTCAGGCAAGTCTGGCCATTCTCTGTTGACCTCTTTTAACAACAAGCCAAAGACCTGCCACTAACTGGAGGTTGTTTCCTCTAGATAATCCCAAGAGATCAGGCAGTTATAGCAACACTCAAGGTCAAAATTGAACATGTGAACATTACCTGAAGTTCCCGGACCATTTGTACATGATGTTATGCACCTTATTGCTGCCACACCATTTGCTAAATAGCTAATTGCATGAATTACTAGGTATACAGATGTTCCTAATAAAGTGCTTGGTGAGTGTACATAGCTTGATGTTATTGATAAAAGAGTTTACACATAAATATAAGTAACAGAGGAAAGACAAACAACAGCACTATTATAAAGAAGAGAATGTGAGCCACAGTAACTCTAGGCATATGCTAGCCTGAGCAGCTCTCTGGATTTAAAGCACCTATCTAACACCTATCATGCCAGAATTTAATAGCTATATAAAAAATGACCTTCCACCGAGAGAACCAAAGCACTTGCGGTAAGGCTGCCTCAGCTGAGCAAAGTGGTCTGGGCGAGTTGTAATGCTTCAAAAGATCATTAAGATATGCTAGAGCTCAGCCATTAAAAGCTTTAAATGTAGTCACTGTGAAATATAACGGGAAGCCAGCATAAACTGATTAAGGCAAGAGTCAAACTTTATTTTCCTGCTGCACCGTGAACTAGCTGGAGCTGATTCAGACAGACAGCAGGGCAACCAACCAGTAACACGATACAGTAGTCTAATCTAGTAGTTATGAAAGCATGGACTAATTTCTCAGTGCCTTGTAGGAGTATCATATGTCTTATGTTGGGTATGTTTCCCAAGTGGCAGAGCACAGACCGATATGGAGCTTAAGTGATAAATTAGCATCCTGTGTTACTCCAAGATCTTTAACTGTAGCCAATATGTAGTCTTCAGTTATGTGCAGCTGTGTTATTGAATCAGGCTGGGCTGGCCACATATAACTGAGCATCATTGTCATTAAAGTGAATGGCATTGCTGTGTTTATGAATCATGTATCCAAGTAAAGGTAGAACGTTAAGGACCCTTAAACCGAGCCTTGTGGGACACCATAATGCATTTTCAGAAAACTCACTATTATTTTGGGGGATTGTGATGTTCTAGGTTCCTAGACAATTTAATTAAATTACACTGACAGGTTCTAGGTATAATCAGGGTAAGTGTGAGGTACAAATTCCAAAGTAATGTGTAATAGTTTTAGGTACATGGGGGTGAGCAGCGAGAGAGTCTAAGTTTTACTAATTAAGTTTTAGACTAATTAAATTATACTTAATTGCCAGATTCTAGCTATTAAGCAGGCAAAGGACATTTCATAATAGGTTTGATAATGTTTAGATCACTTCATAGCAGAACCAGAAGAACTATGTATGCTTCCCCAATAGACAAGGTCTGAAAAAGGGAATTCAGAGAAAGAAGCACCTTTTATAGATTTGTAGAATCTTCACATAATGAAATCTCACTAGAACCTACTCTAAGAAAGGTTCTGCACGTTCAAACATCTCATTTCTTTATAGGACAGCCAGTTGAAATGCTCTTTAGGAAACCAGAAGAGGTTCCTTAAAGGCATCATGTAAGATTTTATATCAGAACCATCACGACTCAAAGAATCATTTTATCGTTTAAAGTTTAAATGGCTGTTCTCCATGATGGAAAGACGGAAGGATGGAAGGTCTCAAAATGGTTCTGCTGTTGTCATGGTTTTCCTTCAAATGCATATAATGGATGTGTTCAGTCTATATAACCGATAGATCCTTCTCTTGGTATTACGCAACTCTAAACACTAAAGAGAGAACATAAGCTTCACATGTAGCCACTCATGTCAATCCGTCCATCCGTCCCTTCCCAACAATAGAATGAATCACTTGCCGAACATGTCACATCCATCCATCCATCCATTGATCCATCCATGCAAACTTGCCTCCATTCGCCTGATAATTGAGCTGTACAGAACATTGTGCATAGTGAACCTGCGAGGTGCATGACTATTAACTCAGCGAGAAGAGTTGTGTGGGTGTACTGCATGGTGAGGCTGAACAAAAGCTCCATTTATTTCCGTGCATCTCTCGCTCCCCTTAGCCTTCTCTCTCTCTCTCTCTCACCCCAGAGTATATGCCATTCCACCCACTGTTTATCAGGTACAGCTAATGACAAACGACCACAATTACAGCAAGCCATCAGCCAGGGCAATAACTGCGGTCCGGAGCTCCTCATAAGCAGAGATGGGCACCACGCTTTGGTTCCCCGTTTAATTGCGCCACTCAGTTTGATTAAATACCATACCAGCTTTACAGATGTGTTCCATTCCACCGCCCAAAATGGCAAATGCTGGCCAAAGTGTGGACCTAAAGTTGCAGTTATCTCTGGAAATAAGCGAAGTATGGCCCGTTGAAACAGGTGGGGAACTTCTGTCGAAAGTCCAGATTCTAAGCATGTTTGTGCTTATACATAAAGGTGAAGATATTTTATTATAATTTGAAGTTTGAACGTTTTTGTGTGCAGTTATGTAGTCCATATTTAAGTAACTAAATGGTTAAGATGTAAAGAAAGTCACTGAGGGTGGTTTGATGAGTTCTTTACAAAGAAATGCAGCTTCGTCACAGTGGTGGGGATAGGAACCAGAGATCCAACGTCATCTAGACATCTAAAAACCAAATTGCAAAATGTGGCTATAAATTCACTCCTTGATCAGAATCAGAATCCAAAGCTCTTTATTTTGCCATGTGTGTTACACATAAAAGGCATTTGCCTTAGGGATAACATACTAAACAGACCAGACAAGTACACAGACTGTTAACAAGTATTTAACTAAAGGAAAAATAAAATAAGATAGATTTAGTCCCTTATTGATCCCACAGTGGGGAAATTTGTCTTCCGTATTTAACCCATCCATGAAGTGAAACACCCACATACACACTCACTAGTGAACACGCACACTAGGGGGCAGTGAGCACACTTGCCCGGAGCGGTGGGCAGCCCTATCCACGGTGCCCGGAGAGCACCTTTGTACTTACTTGGGTATGGATATTCTACATGAGTCTCAGTAGACATATACACTCATCATTAAAAGAATAGTTGCTCAAATAGCTGCACCCAGAAGGAATCAACCAACAGGAATGAAACTTGGGTAGGTAGGTGAATGATTCAAGTTTCACATTTGGCTGTGAATGTAACGTAAGCAAGGACGGGCCTTATCATTGTACCAGACTGACCCAACAGCCACCATTGCGGACATTCAGTGAGCAGTGATGCCCTCCATGAGACATCCTGTTAGTGCCAGCACTATTGGCAGACGGCTGCACGACGCCAGACTACATGCACGCAATGTCGCCAAAGACTGCAATGGTGTTGTGCCACACTGTCACGGAGTGACTCAGAATGGCAGCGGGTCATCTTCAGTGATGGGTCCCGCTTTTGTCTTGGTGGAGACGGTCTATGAATCTGAATCGGTGTGGAGGCACCGTGGTCAGTGCCAAGATGAACAGTTTGTCGTCATGTCTCACACGTCCTGAAGGCCTGGTGTCACTCCATCTCCACTGCTACCACAACAACATCTGCAGGAACTGTGTGAGGATATTCAAGCTGCATGGGATGGATTATCACAGGACACCATTAGGAACCTCTACAGCTCCATGCCGAGATGTCTGGCATGTTGGGTTAGCAAACACGGCGGCCCGACGCCATACTGAGAGACACTACTTCTGTATGTGTAGCTCAATAAATATTGATCATATCAGTCTAAATTTATCATCATTTATTGATCCTGGTAACCTTTATCTTCCTTCCCAACAGCACTGCAATCCAACGCTTCCTTCTGGGTGGAACTGTTCTTTTGATGATGAGTGTATTATAAAATTATATAGTCTATTATATTATATTATGTTATATTATATTTTGGCCTAAAATGTTTCTTTTCACAATACATACAGAGCACTGTGAGGCAATGGTCACCCAAAGAAGATGCATTTTTTAAATTTTACCATCATCAGCATTCCACATAAGAACTCTAGGTTCACTGGTGGTTTTGGATGGTAAATACGGTAAAAGGTTACATTTGTAGACATCGCAAACCCTTGTTTCTATCCACCACCAGTGCTGGGGACTATTGGAATACATGTAACAGCATTACATACTTAGAATCAAGTCTACATTATACACCCAGGCATCACTAATTTTCCATAATCCCCTGATTTAAAACAAAGTGCAAAAACTTTTCTTTAAGTAGGCTATGCTTGCAGGTATGTCCTACCTAACCTACCTGTCCATGTATGACGGGAGAGGATGGAGTTGACACAGCCAGAGCAGGAATGCATTTCTGTCCTGGAAATTCATGGATCATTTCACATTCATAGAGGACAAATGAGACGGGAATATTATTGTGCAGCTTGCCAGGAAAAAAAAGTGTTCCGTGTCCAGAGACTTCTAACTTGAAGAAACACATTGAGGTAAGTTTTATGTTGTCTGGCTATAGTTAAACACCTGCTGGTCAAACTGCTTTTCTACTTAGCCTAATAGCTTCATATTAGCATAGAAGCTAGCTTGCTAAGGTCTAGCTAATAAACAAACCATGGAGTGCCAATTTACAACTTGCATGATGTGCCTACATTTCCGGAACCTATATTACCTAGATGTCTGGAAACTTCTAAACAACCATGTGAGAAATACATCCTTTGTGTATGCAAGCAGGCTTTCCCACCCCTTGCAGCTCTATGACTGATTGTATGTTCCATGGATAGTTCCTTACTGAAATGTGCAGTGCTGTTTATTGTATTCTGTTGTGACACCATTCAGGTTAACTGGATTTCATTTAGGATAATCTATGCGACATTGTGCAAGGGCTTCTTGCAGCACTTTAGATTAAGGCTACCCTTATACAGGGTTTATGAATGGTTTGTTATTGGCCATTAATTATAAACACATTATAAACAAGTTATAATAATCAGTTATAATACATATATAAAAAGGACAAAAGTGAGTTGGTAAATATGAGTGAGTATGTTAGCTAACAAGTTTAATGTTGACTGATGGAGAAGACAAAGTCAGATTAGTAAACATCAGAATCTGAGCTTTAACAGTATAAATGAATGTGTGTTCAATTACAACAGATCACTGATGCCCTTTTTTGGTGTTGTAACTGCTTAGTAATGATTTTAAGGTGGTTAGAAGCTAATTATTAAGCATTAATAAACTCATTTAAAAGCATACATGAACCTTTTATAATGGCAGTGTTATTCTAAAGTGGTGCCGGGCTTGAAAATTTGGGTCTTCTTTCTTTTTCCCTGACAAAACTTCGCAATGCTTTTGTGTTTATACATACTTACAGCATGTATCTCTACAACAGTGCTACAAACTACATTTAAAACTCTGATGCCTACAAAGCCAAGAACGGACCAGCCCCTCCCTACCTTATGGCAATGGTGAAGAGTCGATCTGTACCTCAAGCCCTTTGTGCTTCAAGTACAGCTCGACTCAAACCCCCATCCCTGAAGTCTCATGGAAGGCAAACCACCAGACTCTTCTCTGTCCTGGCTCCCAGATGGTGGAATGAACTCCCACTGGGCGTCCGAACAGCAGAGTCTCTCGCGGTCTTCAAACGCAGACTAAAGACCCATCTCTTCGTAATGCACTTAAGTGAGTAAGCACTAGTAGAGGTGTAAGTTGTGTGTATGTACTTGTGTTGTGTTGCACTTATAATGACCTTATAATGACCTTTTCTTTTCTATAGGTGTGAGCACTGGGCTGGGGTTGCCAGGTAGTGCTCTTTTTGCTCTATATATGTGTATTGATCTATCTAGGTATCAGCACTGGCCCCCTGTTCGGGCAGTGTCCGAGCTCATGGTGAGTTTTAGGCTCTAAACTTCCTGTACTAGCTGGAATATTATCCAATGGAACACTAAGCACGGTTGTAAGTCGCTCTGGATAAGAGCGTCTGCTAAATGCCGTAAATGTAAATGTACATTTAAGGGCACGTATTGTGTAGTGAAAGAACCCTCCCCACAGTGTCCACCTCTATAGTATGTTTCTCTATTATCAACATCAAACCACTCTGAATGACCTTCCTTGACTGAATTATGCAGAAATATGTTTTATTTTCATAGTTGACTTTAAGGCAGACCTGTTGATGCAGCTTCTGGCAGTATATTCTACACAAACAGCCTATAACACACTGCTTATTTGACTTCCACGGTCGCAATCCTTGAATAATTTTAATGAACGTGACGCTTTCTTGACTTCTAAAGACAGCGCGGTCTTCCGCCTTGAAAACGTTTGGCCAGCAGGTCGGTATTTTTGTGTAGGGATTCTGCTGACGCTGTCCGGGTTCCTGTTGGTTATAACCATGCAGAGTTGTCACTATAGATCTGCTGAAAGTAGACAGAGAGAAGGAGCCCATTCCGCTATTTGCCCTGAAGACAAAATTTTCTTGAAGCACTGAAACGTTAAAGTTTATGCATCAGCTGTTTCAATCCAGTATGGCGGAGGGGTGGCGGGGGGACTTTTTTCCGAGGGAGGAGAAATTGCGGGGTCCGCAAAAGGGCATTAATTGAACAAAAGCCAGGGGACTGCTGAGTCGAACTTCTCTCTCTGTCCACAACTTTCCATTTCTTGCCGGAAAGTCTGTGCATAGGCGGGCGCGGACAAGAGCAAAAACTTCTAAACTAGCGAAGCGCAAGATAAGGAAAAGTTTAGGTGCTTAAATAGACAGAGCTCGGCTGCTTGAGAAGGCAACTGCCAACTCCTCAGCGCTCCGGCACTAAAATTAGCTTCGCCGCGTGAACGGTTCGCCTTATCGGCCTTATTGCAACATGCCATTAGAATAGTTATATCAGAACAGGAATCTAGGAGTCTTTCGCTCACCGTCATCAAACTGGAGGCAGAGTTTATTTTTATCGTCTGCAGAGCGAAGCGGTGTTGCGTAACCCCTGCTCCTGCAGTCCGAGGGGAACATGGGGGCAGTTTGCTCCCAATAATGAGCCACTTGTTTCTGCTCAGTGTCAGCAAGAAACTCCTCCCTTAACGGGCAGCCGTCCTTCTTTTCCTATGGGCCAAAGAGTAGGCTGCCCGGGAGAGGCTGAGTGACAGCCCAGCAAGCCCAACTACTTCAACTCCGAGCACTGGCTCCGTAGGCTGCACTGAGGATTTCTATATATATACGCTAATGCAATTAGCGCACACTATGTGCTCTGTAGAGGACTGCAGACACCTCGGTCAGCTTTTCTGTAGTTATTTGCTTTTATTTCAAGCCTGGGGAATGCAATTAGAGCATCTTTCAGGCCCTTTCAGACCTCTAATTAAATAAGTCTTGTCTTTTACGCCTGAACTTTGTTTTATTGGGAGTTGTGGAGCCAAGGGTGTAGCAGAGAGTTAGGGGAAAGAATTCAATAAAAAAAAAAAAAAGGAGAGAACAGAGCTAGTATAGCCAACTGAGAGGGTAGACTTGCCAAACAAAAACAATGAATAATGCTGTGCTAGCAAAACTGTGTAAACATGTCTATTGCTATATGATTAGCCACTATAGCCTATAGTTTTCCAAACTCAACCAATAATAATAGCTTTTTAGGCATATTAGGTAGTTGCATTAGTGAAGAATGTAATATCCTACCTGTTAATATTAGTATATGTTAACTTCACAAATTGGCCAGTAGAACCAAACTTTGGTAATACATCTCTGGGCTCTCTTAATGGCCTTAAAAGGAACCATTAAAACATCATTAAGCAGAGTAAACCTACAGACAGTCTTAATGTGAGACCAAATATTCTCTATAGGGTTTAAATCTAGAATCTGACCAACCAAAACAATCAGTAAAATCCATTGTACTTTGAGCATTGTCCATTTGTTTGCCCAAAAGTCTACAAATATACATATATACCCAAGCTCAGAATTTCCCAGCCAGTTAGCACCGGAATTACTGACAAATGAGCCTTAGTGGGTAATAAGCATGTAATGACTGAGTAATAAGCCTTAAGGTATAATAGGCCTGGGATTTTAATCCATTTGTGCATAGAGTGACTCCTCAGTAGCTGATGGTAACACTACTGAAGAATGATCTAATACTTGCTTCAGTTCCATAAAGCAACCATCTCCAACTACAACCATTAAAGAGTTCTTCAGTTTGTCCCTGTAGGACATGAGTGTCTAACATCAGTCCTAGAAGGTTGTACAGTTTGTTGTTATCTCTGCACCAGCTCAACAGCCTTTAATGAGCAGGGCAACTGCACCATGGGTTTTCCCATAAGGACCTAGTTTGATACCCCTGCTGAGCAGCCATACTTGGAGAAATATGGTTCTCTAAACTCTACGGGTTGCTTTCCAGGACATGGATTAAACCTAGTCTGGCACTATATTGCAGTGCCAGTGGTGAATCACCACTGAAAATTGCTTTAGGCTTAGACTTAATCTACTTCTGGGAAACTGGCTTCCTCATTCTTAACAAGGAAGCACAGTGTGAATGATGTGATTCACCACTGTTATGAAGCACCAAAAGACACCTGAGGGCTAGTAGCACACCTAATGGAGGACTACAAGTTATAAGCCAGGTCCATGGTGTGCTTTATATCTAAAGATAAAGGTGCCAAAAAGAAAAGAGCTCTTTGGAGCAATGAACCACTGGTGAAACGGTCATGTGATTGTAGATTTGATCAACCATCAAGGGGTATAATAATGGCAGATCAGGTTCAGTAACATTACCAGCAATGGCAATCGCTGGCTCCCTTAAGAAACTACCAATCAACTGAGGAACTGTTTTCTTAGTCCAATATTTCATAGTTACCTCAACATGATGTCATGGTTACACAGCAATTAAAAGTTTTCTCTGGTCCAAAAATCATTTAGGATCATTTATATTTGAGAGTTTGCCAAGTTGCCAACCCGATTTCCCTGCAAAAAAGCAAACGCCCTAAAGAAATCCTAATTTTGAGTGCTGCTATTTGCTGTTAGTCAAGCAAAGATGTTGCAAATATCCTATTACCATGGGCACTCATCTATTTAACAGAATGTTTTGGAAGATTAATTTTCTAAAAACAGCGAGAGGGGCATCTGTCTCTTGACAGTCCGAGTCAATCTTAAGAGATTTGATGGGCACATGTCTTCATGAATGGCCTGTAAGTAAGGAAACGGCTCTCAAACTTTGCTTCTTGCTTTTAATGAGCTTCTGTATTGTTGCAGCTGATGGTTATGAGTTTTGAAAGGTTTGTTGGGAATCCATCTCTATTAAGCCCTATTAAGTAGAGTGTTATTTCAAGACGACATGGGACTACTTTCAAGCTCTCCGTCTTTCTCCAGAGATTGTTTACCAGGGAGAATTATTACCCCATTGCGGGCCACGTTGAAGTTTATTCAAATTGGATGCTAATTTGCCGCTCTGGTTCTTGCGCGCCAAACTAGCCACTCTGACTTTGAACTGTGAAAATAGGCCTCTCTCATACATAGGAATAGACTCTCCAGCCTCAGTAAAACAAACAGTGTTCCACTTTGAAGCAGCGCCTTTAAAGAATTACGGCAGAAAATGCTTTTTTTTTCTTTCGTCGCGCTACGCAGGGCTGATAAGGCTACCGCAGCAGTGGAGGTTAGTGTTTACCTGGCATTAGAGCACCACATTGCTCTGCTCCTTCTTACACCCCTGGCATCCTGAGTTCATCTCTCTCTCTCTCTCTCTTTCCCCCCAACCTCCTTCCCTCTCCTGCTCCCCCCCCACACCCATTGCCATCAAACGTCCTTGATGTGTGCCCCACAGAATCCTGACTATGCTCTGCTTGGCTTTGATAACGCTTCAGCACAAACCTTGTCAAAGCCGCCGTCGAGGCGTGGGTGTGCTACTTCCACATTAGAGACAGCTGACGTTCTCGCCTTCATCCACAATAAACAAATATCTTTGCTTTTTTTATTTATTTATGAATTTTGTAAAACTTCATACATACCGGGGTTATTTCTTGATGCATTTACAAACCCTTTCATGCAACTATCAGTTTTGCACTTGACTTTCTCTGTTGTTGTTTTGCGATATATGTGTTTTATATTTATTTATTTATTTTTTCCCTGAGAATTCGTGTTCCTCTCTAATCTGGTTGTCAAGCCTGCCACCACATAATGCAGAAGGAAATGTTTGCTGTGTCTTAGATTAAGGTTTGCTAAGTCTTATCTCCAAGAAGCCAGTCAACCCCCCGCCCCCGCCCCTGCCCCCTCCTCCAACCCAACCAGCTGAAGTTCGAAGTAAATATATTTGCACCTTTTTATTTATTTATTTATTTGCGTAGTTGCACTACGGAAACAATCTGTACTGAATTCGCAGGTTTACCAAGTGCCGTCAATGCAAACTGAAAGTGAAGCATCTTCAATACAGGCAATATAGCTATTTTGTTATTATAACATTGTAATAATAATGTCATAACATTATTCAACTTGTTTCAGCGTCAATCTACCCAGTAAAATAATGCACTGGGATATCGCTCTCTTTTCAAGTGCAGACTGAAGATCCATTTCTCTTCTGTTAGCCACGTAAGTGAGCACTATTCTTAGTACTTACTGAAATACATTGTATTGCACTGAAGCTCCACTAAACCTCTTATTTCAGCACTGGCTCTTGTTCCATCAGTGTTTGAGCTCAAGAGTATTTTGGACTCCTAACCTATTTGTACTAGCTGTGATACAGTCTCTATATCCCAGTGTCTGATAAATGTCATACTTTCAAAGGTAAATATAATAAATATAAAAGTAGTGTCTCTAATAACCATGTAATTACATATTAACAACTCATCCAACAACACTGGTGAGGTATTTACTGTTATAGTTGGATTATGTAAACATGTCAACAAGAATACAAAAGTGTATTTTGATCGTTGTAACAAAATATCTTATGTGTAATTAAACATAGATAATAGAATTCAATGGTGCTTAAATTACAATACTTGTTATATCATAACACAAAACGTACTTCTAAATGAGCTAAATGTTTGGAAATACTCATTACGTAGGTAATTACGCACCTGTTAGAATTACAAAAGTCATGTTGTAATAATAAAGAAGTTCTTAAAACATGTGTAATTACATAAGACAAAGTATGTATATTCATATATCCATCTACCTATAGTGTGTGTGTGCGCATTTATGTATACTTGTTGATACATACTTATTTACACAAGCTGTAATCCATCTGTAACAGTACGTACATCACTAGTAGTTACATTATTATGCTATTGCATGCATTGTTATTGTGTAACTACATATTTATTACAGCCACTTATCCACTTATCCTTATTTTCTCTGAAATTAAAGGCATTAATTTGGAGTTCACCCCTGCAGCTTGCTGCAGCTTCTAATCTAGGAAGGCTAGAACATGCTGCTGTGAGTATTTGGCTGCATTTAGTCCCAGGAGCATTAGTAAGGTCAGGTACTGATGTTGGATGATCAGTTCTGGATCACTCCAACCCATCCCAAAGGTACTGGTTAGAGCGCAATCATGCCAGAGAATGCAGCTCCACAGCCCAACACAGGGGGGCTTCGTACCTCTCTAGCCCATCCCTGGCATTGGGCAAAGTGACCTTAGGCTCATGTGCAGCTGTTCCAGAGCATTCCATTCTACTGGTCAATGCGTTTCTAAGGATGCTCTACCTGTTTCAGCAATGGGTGGACCTTAAAGTAACGGGTTATTTTGGACATTGCCCACATGCCCAAGATGTTTCCATTTGCCAAGATGTCACCTTTTCCAGTGCTGCAGTGTCTAGAGTTGACAACTTATTTAACATATCAGGAGGTTAAGGTCTTTCAGTCAAGGCAAAATTGTCATGGGAGACTCGATTACGCTTCCTTAGTGTCAACGATAATAGCATCTTTAGATGATAAACCAGAGCTAAAAATGCATAGTGACATTACATCTACGGGAATAATTTAACACAGTCTGTGGCTTATCACCTAGACAAATTCCCACTGAAGTGTCGTTCACTGACTAAAACCCATCAGTAGTGTTCATACCCCCCACTGCAAACATAACCTTTTCTACGTTAATGTGGAGCTTTCATTAGATGTTAAAGTGGAATGCCTAAGGGGGTTTACAGCACTATGCAGCTATGTGACTGGTGCCATTTCCAAGAATTGCTGCAATGAGAAACATGTGATAGAGCCTCTTCAAATGATGGTTTTGCCCCATTCGTCCTACTCATCACCTTAAATCTAAATTACCTGCAACTGTTATCTGTGAAGACTGATTGTTGTTGCTCTTCAGATCAAACATCTGCAGCACAGGCAATACCTGCCCAGATATACAGTACCAATCAAATGTTCAGACACAAGTTTTTACAGTCTTGATCTAAATTAGTGGTCACCCCCCCTCCAACCCTGCTGTACCTAATGCATGTGATCCATCCAGTTAAAGGCTTCTGAAGAAGTTCATTAACTGGAGTAGGAACTAAATTCCATGGCAGATAGATCTCCAGAACCAAGAACACTTTATTATCCACAACACATATTTAAATGCCCAAAACTGGAGCTTTTGCTGGTCTATAGCCAAGGTCTGATTGATCGAAAAAGTTCAGCATCTTGTCTTCAATTCTGAATGAATTCCAGCTTAACTAAATATTGAACATGATGTCTGTGTATGAATTCCCAAATCAAAACAAGTAGTTTTGAGCTCCAGCCAACAAATGCTCAGTATAAGCATATCTTCTTCAAGCCTGTTGGAAAAGCATCCCAGGTGGCTGCTCTTGAAGCTGCCTGAGAGGATGCCAAGATTATACAAAAGGTGCTTCAAGAAAAGAACGGGTAATTTATCTACTAAAAGAGAAAAATAAGGGAAACAGAAGAGGCTCGTTTAACAAGAAGAGGCTTGTTTTAGGTCTCTGTGTAATTCCATGTGTGATTTTGCATTGTTTGGATATCTTCCCTATTATTCTAAAGTGTGGAAACTCGTAGCTATGTCCAAACATTTGGCTGGTGCTGTACTTCGGATCAACCCCCCTCCCTAATCCCCTTTCTGGAAAGAGAAAGGAAAATATAAGATGTTTTCGTACATTGAGACCCACCTCTCTCTAGGCATCTGATGGTTGGGGTTGTGGTGGCAGCGGACGCTGAGGCTGAAGAGCTTTCGGGCCGTGCGCTGGATCTTCAGCCTCTGGGCCTCCAGCGAGCTCTGGAGAAGCCGATAGCGAGCCTGCAGGTCCCAGTCGCTGCCCCACAGCAGGTGGACGCTGCTCACAGGCAGGAAATGTGTGGAAGGCAGCCGCTTCAGGAACGACTTGAACTCATCTGAGGATCATGGAGGATGGAATAGAATGGAAGGGGGGGAAAAAAGAAGGGAAAAGAAGGAGAAATGGTCATTTCCTCTTAGCTTTTGACCATATTTTCATTTTATTGGGTTATTACTCATTGATATTACTAATGATTTCCTTTGAAGGCCATTTTTCCATTAACCTTACCACTTAAAACCTGGTCTATTCCCTTTCACTGGTAATTCAAACTGGCTTCAAGCTAACAGGTCAATTGCAACATTTGACACCATAAACCTGGACAAATGGCCTTTTGGGCCTCACTGGAAGCCTATGAGATATTATTTTGTGCTATATGTCATTGTATTACAGATGCACTGATATGGAAATTCTAGGCTGATGAAGATATCAGATGTACATGTACATATCTACAGCTGCTAGTTTACATGTACATAGTTTTACATCTCGGGCATGCAAAACCTGCCCTCTGCAAAGCCCACTGCACACTAGCATCCAAAAATCAGAAAAAAACATTGTTTTTAATAGAGGTATGCACAACCACAACCACAAGTCGTGGTTGGTGTAGCTCAGCGGGTAACACGACTACCCACCAGGGATCCACCACCACATGTGGGAGACTAGGGTTTGAATCCTGGTCTGGGTGACTAAGCTGTGCCACACCAATAAGAGTCCTTGGGCAAGACTCCTAACACTACATTGGCCTACCTGTAATATGATTAACCTTGTAAGTCACTCTGGATGAGTGCATCAGCTAAATGCCATAAATGTAAACTTTAAACTGTGTATGAAATGTTCTTATAATAATTATCCTTGTCATTATACCATGCGACAACAACCACCGTCTTTAATTCATTAGGTTAAGTTAAACCATCACTCTGAGATTCTGTGCTGCTCCTGTTTTGGAGCTTACTGTGAAAGTAAATTAGAGATTAGTCATTAGTTATACCTAGAAACAACTTAAATTCACAACTGTCATCTGTACTGTCCATATGCCTGCGCAATGCATGTGCATGTGAAGGGGAGTTGGATTCTGCCTGGGAATCAGAACACCAGCACTGTTCATTTTCTCCACATGCCACTCATTTTGCCATCACTACTTTAAACTAAAGACCTGTTGAGATGACAGAAAGACACAGTGGATCATATGTGGCTTGAAATTTGTGTATTTAGATACACAGACACATGCTAATGGTAAGTTGTTTCAGCTAATGTTATTAGCCTAGCATTTTTTAGGAAGATGTCCAACTAACAAGTATCGACAAATACCAATATGATACCAATATTATAGTGCATCCCTACATTTTAGCACACATGGGAGAATAGAATATTTAAGGTAGCACTGAATTAAAACTGATACTGATACTCTGGGTTCACCTAAAACTACCTTTTACTTAGCATGTTGTTGCTTTCCTAAAACATGTTGATAAATATCAATGAAGAAGTGCATTGAGCACTGGCCTCATCATGATCTGGAACTTATTTATTTATTCATTTATTTATTTATTCCGCTAGAGTACTGAAAAACCCTTGAAGAACTTCTTTTTTCATGGTATGTACTGGATGTTCAAATAAACATTTATGAAGTCTCAGCTAGATATTGATATTTGACTGCTTTAAAAACTAAAGGTAAGTCGGTGGTTCTATGCTTGGATGTATTTTTCTAGGAAGAAGCTTCACATTATATGAAGGATGTTGTTTTTATCTTTCAGAAGGTTATTCGTACTTACACATCTTATTGATCCATTGACAGGCACTTAAAGAAAACATAAGGGTTCTTCTATGGCATCAGTACAAAAATTCTCTGTGGCAGCTTTATTTTTAAGGGAGTATATAAGAGCAGAAGTACAAAGGGCTGTCCAGAATTTCTTTTGGGTTCACTTCAAGTTTCACCTTAAACTGAAATACTTTCCTTGCAAAAACATCAACTGATTTTGAGTTAAACCAATTTAACTTACTTTGTCTTTACCTCAAGCCAAATTGAATTGAAAAGCTTGCTGCGTCCTTTCACCCCCAAAATATATAGTACACATAAACTGAAACAGTGCTTCATCACAACCTCGCATTTCTCAAGCCACAAGACGTTTTGGGGAAAATGAAAAAAAATTACAGTGCTGTTTTAAAGGTAGCACTTTCAATTCGCCTCAAGGCTACCTTGCTGTTCCAACAATCTTCAAAGTAAATATGAATAAGGCTTTAGCCATGACTGTCACCATCCTGAATACGTTTCATGTGTGTCACTTTTACTGGAAAAGAAAGTACTGAATGTTTGTCACGCTTCCGGGCTCTTCCCCGTCTCTATCGCTCCCCCGGCCTCCAATTCCCAAAATACCCAGCTCTGTGACGTTAAGCTAATCGCATCCTCCGTTCACTGTCTCCAGAGTTCTAACCGCTTTCACCTGCGGTTAATCAGCCATGTCTGTATTTAGGGTTGTTTGGGTTCTTGGACTAGTTCACTTTGCAAGGTATTGCCAACCCTTTGGATTACCGAGCGTTCTCTAGTCTCCGTCTGTCTTTTCCCATGTTTTGACCTTTTGCTACATTTTACTGGTTTCCCTCTTTTCCTTGCCCTTTTGGATTCGTTTGCCTGGTTGGACTGTGTTTTTCGGCTTCTCACCTGGACTGTCTCCCTTCTCCGATCTCGTCTTCCCCTCTGGTTTGTTCGCCCCGTTACTGCTAATTCTATGCTGTCTGTTTAGCCTGCTCTGTACTACAGTCTTGTTTAATAAAACGATCTGTATTTTAACTCTGCAAGCGTCTGGTGAGTCCTCCCAGTGTGATAGTGTTAAAGAAGTGCTAGCACTCGCTTCATCGCGATCTGGAACTTGTTTGTTTGTTTGTTTGTTTGTTTGTTTGTTTGTTCAACCAGAGTACTAAAAAAACTTTGACAAACTTCCTCTTTTCATGGTATGCATTGGACGTTCAAATAAACAGGAAGTAAAACTGAAAGGACATTTTGGGGAAAGTGAAACACATTACACTGCTGTTTTAAGGTAGCACTTTAAATTCGCCTCAAGGCTACCTTAAAGCGAAAGTATACAGCTTGCTGTCCCAACAACCTTCAAAGTGAATATGAATGAAGTGGCCTTAGCCATGACCGTAATCATCATGAATGTCTAGAATTTGTTTCTTTCATGTCACATTTCATGGAAAAGAAAGTACTGAATGTTTTTGACGGGGAAAACATCACACTTTTCTTTTTTCTAGGGATGCACCATGTTAAAGAGGGTTTACCTCAAGGCTACCTTACAGTGGAGTATGCAGCATGCTGTGCCCCAAACACCCCACCCCACCTCCAAAAAAAATAAAATTCATTATAAATATGAATGAAGCAGCGTTGGCCTTGGCTCCGACACAACCTGGAATTCTTTTACTAGGCTTCGCTACAAAGTGCTACATTTTTGGTTTTAGAACTGCAGGTTCTCCACATCCGTGTTCAGCGACGCACTACTTTTTGAAGGCGACAAGGTAGGCAAGCACACTGAGAGCAAAAGCAGACAGCGGAGAACCAGTCAGATGAACGCGCTTCCACTCCAGCCTCATCTCTGGCAGCTAGCCTGCGGCACAGTGCGGCAGACTGACTGAGGCCGGACGGAGCTTTCTCTCCTTCATAAATATTTTGCAGTCTGCCTTCATTGACAGTGTTGTTATAACAGTGTCAGTATGGACTCAGACGGATGGGATAATGCACAGGCTCGCTACTTTAACTGACACAACATTACACAGCCTAATAGATGATGGGCCCTGACACGTGCCTTGATATGTTATGCAGATTGCGGCAGTGCGAGTTGTGGAAGTAACTAGTGTAATAAATAGGGACATCTGGCGCATGCCTGTGCTGTGTAGTGTCAGTTTGTACCTTCCAGTTGTTGTAGTCGCAGTATTTAAGCCTTAGAACTACTATCGGGGTTGTGGTGTACTACTTGCATGTACACCAGAAGTAGTCACCAGCACAGTGGTTTGTGTACAGATGAATTTAAGTCATTATTGATTGACTGGTGACATTTTACAATAGTGCACAGTTGTGACGATGCTTAGCTGAATTCTCCCGGGAACACGCAAAGTCACCGGGTAAGTTATGGAGTGACGGAGGTGGTGGGAAAGAGAGGATGACTCTGGCTGATAGCATCACACGGGGGAAAATACAAACAAACAAAAGACTGTATAAAGAAAATCAAACGAGTTGTAATATACAAAACTCTGGTCAGTACAGGTAAGTATCAGAGTCTAGAACGCAAGGTCATAGAACTTTCCCGTCTTAGCTCTACTCCCATTCCATTTGCTCATGTCAGAGCTAAGGGATCTCATGCTAACCCTTTCCCTCCCTCCTATAAGTCAAGCCCTGGCCTTTCTACACCTGGCACAAACCATTCAGTTTAACAGGGGTGTGCTGACTTAAGAGAGAGAGAGTAAACAGGTAAGTACAACCATCTTATAAAACTACAATCCTTTCAGGCCTGGATTATATCTTACTAGCAACTACAATTACAGTGCGCACATTGATCCATTCACAGCTGTTCTCTATCACAGGTTTGACTACGCCCCTCCCCTGAGATAGCCGTGGGCCCTTATGCTTGGACATGCTGGACTAGCAACAACAGGTATGTATAACAGGTAACCATAAAAATACACAAACATAAATGGTGATGGGCAATTCTATCGACCTCATCACAACTGTTCATCAGGCTACATGACACCCACATGGGTTAACTAAAACCTGAATTTAGTTTATGGGCAAATATTGTCACTATCCAAAAAAAATAAATAAATAAATAAATAAATCATGCGACTCCATTTTCGTTTCTACATCTTTTGAACATGGCAGATCTCCTTTATGTTACGTAAGAATTGTATGATAAATGCAACAGAAATGCTACAAAATGTAAAATCTAAAAAACTTTTTTGCATTAAAAGGTGAGAATGTTTTTGCCTGAAAGTAAAGTTACTGTAAAGTCGTGTAAGGATTAACAAACTTAAGTTGACGCTCACTTAGCCAAAGGCAAAACCAGATTTATTAGGCAGATTGATGGTAATCAGGATCTGGGCGAACATAACAGAAGGGCAAAGACCGAGTCGGAAGCCAAAAGACAAGCAGAAGTGAAAACCAAACAAACAATCCAATCAGCAAACAAAACCAAAGGGGAAAACCAGACGAAAAGACCAAATACAAAACAGAGTTAAAACCAAACAAGCAAACAAGATAAACTATAGAGAGAACGCTCAGTATGCTACAGAGTGGCAATACTCCACAGAGAGCGAATGAAACAAAGGGGTATATGAGTAAACAGACTGATAACAAAACAGGTGAGTGTGGTTAGAACTCCAGGGATGATGAACGGGAAAACGGATGTGATTGAGTGACTCATGTCACAGGGTGGTGGATTTTGAGAAATGGAGATTTGGAGATCGGAGTCGGAAGGAGAACCAGGAAGCATGACACGTCACTATTTTGAAGATATATATCTTTCTTTGGACAGCTATGATATTTAGGTTTATTCCAGGAGATGTAACCTGTCACAAAGGCTACTTTCTAAGTTGTTCTTAAATTTGTTCCTGAAAAGTTCCCAAGGAAAACCTAAGACCGAATCCCAAATACGGAAATATCAGTAAATGTCAGAACCTTTGTGAAAACTGCGGAAGTGGGTTTCAAGAAGAATTCGTTTCGGAGGATAATTAATGAGGACCACTGTTCTAGACAAGTGCTTTTGAGACCTTCACAGCTATTGTTTGTCTTGTATCTGCTGAAAGTCCTGTACTGCTTCATATGTGGATGTTGTGGTTGGGGTTTGTTGATCACTACTTGAGATGTCTTTTGTAGACAGTTTCTGAGCTCTAAGCAGATCTGGCAGTCAGGGACATGGAATGTGGGAAGTGCGGCACCCCCTGATTTCAGGACAGCAACTACCATCAATAATGATAGTAATGAAACACTCTGAACTTTATAATAAATTGAGCACAGTAATGACCCAGGTGTGCTTGTTTAAGAGGTGAACACCAAGAACAGTTTGCAGTGAGAAAGAGTATACTGAAATGCTTTATTTTGCACTTAGGCTGAGTGCAAAATAAAGCTTGCTGAGCTGAGCTTGCTAGGTAGTGCACTTATGCTGTATTCAACTCGGTGTTCTTCTTTCTACGTATTAGCACTGGCCCTTGTACGGGCAGCGTCTGAGCTGATTGGGGAGTTTTAGACTAATCAATTTGTACTAGCTAGGATACATTCTCTGATGGAACGCTAAGCACTTTAGTGAGTGGCTACCATTTGACCTCCTGCTCGGTGTATGTTTCAGTCCTGAATCTCACACCGGGGTTGTGTCACTTGCACAAAATTCATCCAGAACGTCTGCAGTCACCTTCTGGTGCCTTTTAGATTACCTCACATTCAAAGTTAAGAGTGTTTTGGTCCTCTCCTGTAAGTTTGCCTTTACTTGTTTGTTGTTACTTGATTTGTTGTTACATTGTTGTTATGTCAGCTTGACATCAAAGTTGTTAAAAAACACCTTTATGATAAACCCATTAGGATGAGAACCAGAGAAACAAGCTAAAGCTAACAAGCATAACCAAAAGCCAGCAAGCTAGACCACCTATCTGTCACTCCTCTACTCCTCTATACATCACCAACACTGTTTCTTCATTCGTTCATTCCTTTCTCCACACACCAGTAATGCTCCTTCATTTGTTCATTCCTTTATCCACAAGCCAACATCGTTCCATCACCAGTTCATTCTTTTACCCATACACAAAAAATTGTTCCCTCATCTGTTTATTCCTTTATCCACACACTAACATTGTTCTTTCATCTGTTCACTCCCTTTTTCTTCATCCGTTCATTCCTTTTTCCACACACCATTGTTCCTTCATCCGTTCATTCCTTTTTCCACACACTAACATTGTTCTTTCATCTGTTCACTCCTTTTTCCTTCATCCGTTCATTCCTTTTTCCACACACCATTGTTCCTTCATCTGTTCATTCCTTTATTCACAAGCCAACATTGTTCCATCACCAGTTCATTCTTTTACCCATACATAAAAATTGTTCCCTCATGTTTATTCCTTTATCTGTACACCAAATTTGTTTTTCATCTTTTCATTCCTTTATCCACACACCAGTGTTCCTTCATCTGTTCATTCCTTTATCCATACACAAACATTTGTTCCTTCGTCTGTTCATTCTTTTTTCCACACACTAACATTGTTCCTTCATCTGTTCATTGCCTTAGTTACACACCAACATTGTTCCTTCATTCATTCATGCATTCCTTTATCCATCCACCAATGTTGCTCCTTCATCCTATCTTTCATTTACATGATGCTTCATCTGTTCATTTGTGCGTCCGTCTGTTTGTCTGCACGTCTGTTTGTCCATTTCTTCATTCATGTGTTGCTTCAGCTGACCATCTGCATGTTTGTTCAACTATTCTTTTGCACGCTGCTTTGTCTGTCCATATCTTCATTTGTGTGTTCGTCTGCATATTTGTTCATCTGGGGCTTTTGTTTAACCCAGTTAGCATTACATAAAAATGTTGGAATGTTGGACAGGGAGCTGTCAATCAAGCTGGCTCATTAGCCATGCCCTCACACCGTTCTCAGATAGATCTGATCAGCAGTTGTAAGTCGTATTTTATCATACTTGCATCTTACATTTTTCATTCAAGCTGTACTGGAGGTTTAATATAACACTAGTTAAGGTTTATATCATTGGTCATTTGGTCATGTAAACATCTGATGGTATGTTTCCTGTACACAACTCCTTTATAACACCTAAAGAATCTATTATTAGAAGTACAGTCTGACAAGATTGGAACCTTTTGGTGCTAAACAAAATCGTTTTTTTTTAACCAGCGTTTAAAGAAAACAGGCTTCCCATCAGAGAGAAGAAGCATTTCATTTTACAGTATTTACAGTGTCCTCCCACCAGAGCTACTGGAGTTAAACAGCACACCTTTTACACTATCCATAAATATAGCACTTATTTTTCAGCAACACTCACGGTCATTTATTTGTTCCGGTAAGAAGAGACATTTTGAGTGCACACTTACAGCCAATCAGCCGTCAGTCATCAGTTTCAAACAATTACCACATTCCCGAATGGAGTAATAACGAGCCTCGGAGGGCCAGTTGGCTCCTTTTTGCTGGGCTTTTTTTCCACATTTATTTTTCCTCCTCCGTCCATTCCCTGCCGTCCCGTGTTTATCACACACCCTGGACAGTTCATTTATTGCCGGGCCCGTCTCCAGAAATATTGCCGCGACCTTGAGGCCTTCAAACTCAATTTGGGTGTCCTCTATTCAATATAACTATATCGGAGAGTGTGGTTTTATTTGGACCTTTTATTACTTGTTAATAATACATAAGCTAGGAGGGTCGCCAGGTGGGTATTGAGCGATCACCTCGGGGGTGGGAACCTATTTTAGTGTAATTTTTCTTTTTCTGTGTGTCAGTCTGTGTGTAGCGAGATTAGGGTCATCTCTACCAGATTATTGACTGTTCTGCTTGACTAGCCTCATAGAAAATACTATGCTCAAGTCAGAGACCACCCTTAAATTGTGTTTCCAGTCAAAACAATGGGAGTACAAGTTCATGTTTTAACAGAACATATGCAGCTTTTTGTTGTTTCCTGTTAACTTAAACAGCCATTTATAAACACTTTAGGTAGCAGGGCTCATATCCTATAAGATATATTTGTTTTATTTACACTCAATTTTTCTAACCTCTCTGTAGCCCCTAGAATAAAACAGGCTGATTTTGTTATTCCACCTGTAAGACATACTGTATGTAAATGGTCTACATGACACTGCAGACGAGGGGGCTGTGCTTCAGATACTTTGAAGTTGGCAGTTTTGTGATGCTGCGATAGATTGGCGGCTTGTCCAGGGTGTTTCCTGCCTTCCACCCACTGAATGCTGGGATGGGCCATAGCACCTCCCATGACCCAAAAGGATTAAGTGGTTAGAAGATGAGTGAGTGAGTGAGTGATGAAAGATGAGCTGAAAACATCATGAATAAAACCACAGGAGAAAGTAATGCTTTGCAACAAGTGGCTGCAAAAATCCGTACAACCAAGCCAAACTCCACTGGTCAGTAGGACCTCCTCCAGCAAGCCCTGGATTGCAATCCTAGCCTTTACGGACTGTAGGTGACCTTATTGAGATGCTCCCCTGCAGCGGGGGTCTGGACAGAAATTTACAGAGCCATGACTCAGTGAAAACAAGAATAATCGACTTCAATAAAACGTTGTGTGGGTGTAGAGGGAGCATAAGACCCTATATAGTCATGTATAGTTTGAAGTCTTTGGGAAACTGGATTTAGTGACCTTCAATATCTGAAGACCAAATCTGATCTTTAAAGTGCTGATTGGTGGAGAAATGTTAGAATGAAGCTGAAGTGTTAGCCTTCAGGAACCCAGAGATACAGACCCCAACAGTCACCTGTTGTCTTCACTGTGTCGTCCATGTTATGTTCAACATGACCAGGAACCAGCCAACATCAAGCTTAGTGTGTCATTGTTGAGCAGCGTAGTTGACATGTGGACTAGCTTGTTCAACCCCTACTGCATACCACAACTAGAACCTTCACTGGAACTAAGGAGTCTGAACCCTGAAAAACAGCCCCTGACCACTATCCTCCCTTCACCACACTTTACTGTTAGCACTATGCATCTAGCCATCATTCTCCTGGCATCCTCCAAACCCAGATTCATCCATCAGACTGCCAGATGGTGAAGTGTGATTCATCACCCCAGAGAACACGTTTCCACTGCTCCAGAGTCCAGTGGCAGTGCTTTACATGACTCCAGCCAATGCTCAGCATTGCAGATCTTAGGGTTGTGTGCAACTCCTCAGCCATGGAAACCCAATTCATAAAGCCCAGGATGCATAGTTCTTGTTCTGCTTTCAGAGGAACGCTCTGTAGTGAGTGATACAGAGATTAGGCATTTTGTTATGTACTACGCATTTTAGAACTCTGTAGCCCCATGTGTGAGTTTGCATGGTCTCCCACTTCCTTGACAAGCTGTTGCTCCACAGTGCTTCCATAATTTCACCATAATTGCACTTACAGATGACCAGGGAAGCTCTAGCAAAGCAAATTTCCAAAACTTACTTGTGTAAATGGTAGCATCCTATGACAGTGGCACATTTAAAGTCCCTATGTGCTTGAGTTCATACACCAGTTTTGGCTATATGTAGGCTTATTTACATAAGCTATGCCATTATAACCCATTTCTACCAAGAGGAACATCACCAGCAGTTATTTTGTTGTTGTTAATATGTTGTTAATGTGTAACTACACAGTTATTACAGAGAGTCAGGCAATATTTTGGTAGACATTAAAATGACATGCACAGAACAAGAATGTGTCTTGATTTGCAGTCTGCATACATAAAGTGAGGGAGTAGCTTTGTGGATCCAAGCATAGGGCTAAAATTGACTATCGCGATTAACTGCAAGAAGCCTCTCTTCTCTGACAGAAGGCATCGCGGGCCTGTGAATAATTCATGGCCACTTTATTGCAGATTGGCTGAAAGACGTTAACATGCAAGCTTTATGCAGCGATGCTCCAAAAAGGAAGGTGACTCGCGTAAAACGACAACAGACTCCGCTGATTAATTAAATTTAGAGCGCCTCTCTTTTTTAAGAGAGTACTCCTCCATCATTGTGCCACATATAAATAGCCTATAAGCTTCTGGGGAAAGAAAGATGCCTTTTGCATTTAAGAAAAGATCAGCAGAAGTTTAACGCAGAAGAGAAGAAGAATAAAAAGCCTGCTTGCATCAACCTCCTTTCTTTCACTTTGCAAAGGAAATGGTTGCAGTGCAGCGCCAGCCAATGTCTGCCAAGAGAGAGCACGAGAGCTGATTTGTCTTCATCACCCACCTCGGTATTGAGTACACCAACGCAGGTCGGCTCTTTAATTCAAAATAAATCAATCCAGATGACTTCCAACATTGCTGTCTTCAATTAGTGGAAGGGGGGGGGGGGGTATGGGGTGGGTGGTCAGTGTGTAAAATGTTGATCGCCTGCCCCGCCTGTGGTGTATGCATTTTGAAACATCTCCTTACAGTGTCTTTAAATGATTATCTGGGAAATCAAGAACATAGCACTTAGCCACTCGTTAGCATCATTGTAACCTAATGCTTTTTCTTGGTTATTCATATATATATACACAGTATATATCAATGCTGTTGGAACAAAACCTTTAAAGTCCATTTTTGGCCTTTCAGTTTTTGCCATAATTTGACAATATCATTCGCCCTTTACTTTGTGTGTAAATTTCATGATGGATTAACTGGAAGAAATGGACCAAGATTGTTTAGAAAAAGTCTGGTTACCTTGACTTACATTACAGGAGAAAGAAAAAACGTACTTGACTTTTAGGTTTGCAGCAGCAATACGTAGAATTAAAACAAGCCGTTTTTATTCCTGTGCCTTGAGGACAGTTGGTCCAATTCTGAACAACCCCAGTCAGCCTACACATTTTGATATGATATGATTTTTGAAGTGAGAATTCAGCCAGCTAGCTCATACTGAAGTCCACTCATTTGAATTATGCATATTAAATAAGATTTTAAAAAAATCAGTTCAAATAAAGCACATTAAGTAAAAGTAGTTAGTAGTCTTATAGTATAAAGTTCTCAAAAGCTCAGTTACAGTGGATGTATGGAGCCATAAATATACTTGCATGAAAGTTAAACATACTTTAAAATGTTTGTTGAACAAGAAAACAAAAAAAGAAGTTAATGACTGGTGCTAGTCCTCACCCTAAAACCATATTTGTGAGCAGTTTCATCTCATAAAATGAATTTTATTGAATAAACCACAGATTCAAATGCATTAGAACTCAACTCTGAGACAAAGAGAACAATCTCTGGATACTACAGATTGTAATTTTCAGAGGACTAAATGAAAATGTATGGCAAAAAAAGTGTGTTCTTTGGTTTTCTTTGGAAATGTAATTTTGTAAGTATTCAACCATTCCCAGGTGGACTGAGAATAGTCCACCAACTAAAAATATCCAGCCAATAGTGTTGTGTGGGCAGTGTCCTGTGATCACTGATGAAGGACTATAGAACACTGTACTGTGCAGCAGCAGATGAGCTGTTGTCTCTGACTTTACATCTACAAGGTGGATCAACATGGTAGGAGTGTCTAATAGAGTGGACAGTGAGTGGACACCACCACCACCACCACCACCACCACCACCACCACCACCACCACCACCAATGTTACTGCAGTGCTGAAAATGGTTCACCACCCATATAATACCTTCTCCGTGGTGGTCCTGTAGGGGTCCTGACCATAGAAGAAGAGGGTAACACAGTATGCAGAGAAACAGATGGACTATAGTCTGTAATTGTAAGTGTAAATATGGTACATGGAGCTACTAAAATTGACAATAAGTGCAGAAGCTAGATGTATTAAACCTGTATAGAACAGTACAGTTATGATTGTGGGTGGTCAAACTGTAACACTGGCTTGTTTATTCATATAGCTGCTGTGGTTGATGTGCAACGTGGTGATGTTTTCCTCTTGCAAAAATGAAGGATAACAGAAAATGGCGATTCTAGAAAATAATGATCTGCTGCCGGAAAAGTGGCACCAATTTAGCACTTGTGCGAACCCCTTGGGATACCATAAACAACAACATCTTTCTCTTTTTTTTGAGAGAGAGAGAGAGATGAAGACATTAGATTTAGACTGTGCAGCAAAATAGCAGGAAGTCCATTTTTAGCCATGAGCTAAATAGACATATAAACCATTGGGCTAAAGGTTAGTTAGGCTTAGGATATTTGGCTGATATGCTAAGAAATGGACTGTAATTTCATCCTAGGCTGTTGCAATTTCAACTCAGTCTACCACATTAGCCTTACATTGACTTCAGTGATTACTCTGACACGGTGAGTCATGCTAAACAATTATGGTTCAAATCATTGTTGCTCCAAAAGGCAGCACAACACTGGCCAGCCGTATTACTGAAAACCCCAGCCTTGTAGCTCCACCTTGTTGGTGTAGAGGTAAGTCAGGTTGCACTCGTTGAGCTGCTCATGGCTGGATATTCTTGGGTGGTCGAACACTTTTTCTAGCAGTGTAATTTTACATCTATATGACCTACCTATAAGCCAAAGCTGAATAAATGTCAAGTGCAGATCCTTCCAGTAGATGAAGCAACTGAGCAATTAACATCCTACCACGCTCTATGGCTTTTAAAAAAAGACTGATCAGGACAAGATAACCTCAATTTTGAAGCAAGACGTAAAGATGAAAAGGTCTAAGAGGGTTTTATATGTTGGGGCACGGATGGCAGGAGCTTTGCATTTAAGAGTTCAGTAGTCCAAAATCATCTGCACTGAAAACAGGGATCTAGTCAGATGACCCTTGGCCATATTCTCCACATGTGGGCGAGTTCATTTGCGGCGTACACCAAGAGAGCAGTACAGGCCTGAATGCTTGACCTCTACAGTGAGAGACTCCAGTGCCTCTGTTATGCTCTGGGGGGCATTTTGCCTGCATGGTTTGGGTCCACTTATCCTCTCAGAGGGAAGGGTCACTTCAAATCAATACACTATCTTTCTGACTGATATCCTTTATGTTATGATGAAACACTTCTCTCCTAGGATGGTAGTACACTTATCCACAGGGCACGAGTGGTCACTGACTGTCTTGATTAGCATGAAATCGATGTAAACGATATGCTGTGGTCATGCAGTCACCAGACCTCGACTCAACTAAACACCTGTGGAAAAGGCCATTACAACAAGTCTGACGAAATGGCCATTTCCAGGTCCAAACAAACACAAAGTCGGACCGTGTGTACCTTTTCACAATCACTTCCTTCTTTAGTGGAGCACCATTGAGGGAGGCCTTTCAACTGCAATACGCTTGTTAAGAGTCTATAAAACTCCCCAACTGACTGTCATTCTAGTGCTTTCCCTGCCATGACAGAGTAAACAAATCGGATGCTATTGTTGTAATTTCTTCTTTTGGTGTCAACTGAAGAGAGGAGACCACTCTGGATGTGATGTTAGTTTACTGAGCTCTGGTTCCAGCATGGAGTCCAGAGAGAGGTCCAGAGTGAAGTCTATACATACAAACTTTGAAGGGGGTTTTCTACCATTGTTGCCTGTCGTAAATTTCGCGATGTCATGTTCTGTGTGGAGTGAGGTAACTCCTCCCAAAGGTTAACAAAAGGTCAAAGGATGATAACAACAGATTCAAGGAAGATAAGAACACATCTCAGGGCTCTGTTGTGGGTCAGCTCCCCCCAGAGGTAAACAAAAGGTCATAGAAAGATAAGAGAATGCAAAGAATGAATAGGGGAAAACAGAAAAAAACTAATTTACAACACTATTGATAAGTTACAATTCTTAAATAGTAGCAAAACTAGCTACTATTAGCACCCACGAGCAAAAGCCAATATGGCGTTTTGCGGGTAACCTTGGTATAGCATATGGGCTTTATAGGGTGAACCAATTACTATACATTGCGGTTGTTAGTCCCTTTACAGTGCAGCCCAGCTAAGTCATCAACCACTGACCAACAAGCCTCACAACAGGAACCCAAAGATGTGGCAAGAAACACCCTATAAACCCCATAGCAAATATTAAGGGTATCTGTAAAGGGTGAATGGGTGCTGACATTAGCTAGGGCCCATTATCACCAAACATGGTTTTTCTAATTTGTTTAAGAACTGTAACCCACCTGCTCTTCTTTTTCTCATTGCAGTAAAATGACGCTAGAGTAGTTTTTGGACTCAGATCTATTGAAATCAACACTGTGGCTTGTAGTGAAGATGAAAGCCAACGCAGCAGAGGTTGGGACCCGGATAGATGGTTGTTATGTCTTAAAAGCAGATTGAAGGAAGATCTTTTAGAAGAATGGTGTACCATTCCTCAAATACAGTTGCAGAGACTTGTAGAATCTATGCCAAGGCACGTTCAAACTGTTCTAGCGGTTTGTGGTGACCCAACAGCATGTGGTGGCTGGTGTCTAAGATAAAAACCTAACTTTAGGCTTACCCGAGTTCTCAAAGTCCTTGTACGAAGCTGCCCAGGACTCAGCCATCCCTCGGAGCATGTTCTCCATGATCTGCAGGTCAGTGGTAGGACAGTTGCATTGCGGAAACTCCTCAGAGCAGCGGCAGATGCACTGGTTGTTACGGCAGACATATTCACCCTCGCCGTTACACATGATGTAGCTCAGAGCGGACTGCACAAACTTCTCCTGCAGGTATTCGGGGAAAATCACCTGGAGACCTGCCACAAACACACAAACACATGCAATCTAATGAGGCCGGACAATGGAGGAAGTTATTGACTTGCTATCAGGGAGTGCTAGGTGGGAGCTCCTGGAGAGGATAGACAATGGCAGTTTAACTGAACTCAGCATGTGAAGAAAAGCCGTAGTTACGTATAAGAGAACACACAATAGTATTAATATTGATATAGTATGTGGGCACCTGACAATCACACCAATTTGAACTTGTTGAAACATGAGCATCAATATATTCTCTCTTCGGGGAAGGCATTTCAAAAGCTAGTGGAGTGTGTCTGTGGGAATGTGTGTCCATTCTGCCTGAAGATCATCAGTCGTTGATGTTGGACGAGAAGACCTGACTCACAATCAGCGTTCCAGTTCATCTCAAAAGGTGTTCAGTGGGGTTGGGGGTCAGGGCTCTGTGCTGGCCACTTGACATGGCGTATAGTGATCTTAGGCTTGTGTGCAGCCATGGAGACCCATTTCACAAAGTTCCCAATAAACAGTTCTTGCTTTCAGAGGCAGTTTGATGCTCTGCGAGTTTGGATGCTCCATCTCTTTGTGCACTTACAGACTCCCATTTCACAATAACAGCACTAGTAGGGCACAAAACTGACTTGCGTCCTTTGACGGTAGTATGTTTTAAGTCAGTGATGTACAACCCATTCTACTGCCAGTGTTTGTTTATGGAGACTGCATGACGTTCTTGATTTTGTACAGCTGGGTGTGGCTTAAACACCTACAATTCAATCATTAGGAGGGGTGTCCACATACTTTTGGCCATGTAATGTGTATGTGCATAAGCCTAAATGGAAATGTGGCACTACTGTGGCTCAGAATCACATTTAGCCTTTTTGTTTCCATTTTGCGTGCTGCTAAATCAAACGCACTGCTTGCTTTTTCTTACACCACATTGCAGCATATCTCTGTGTCCATTACCTTACACTGTACATTATATTTTCTGTTTGAAGGCTTGTGCCTGTGAAACTGCCCCAGTTTATTACTGTACTCTGCAGCTGTATCTAAAATGCTTCTTGCACACAGGGTGTATTGAGTGCTGAAGTGTTTACTGTACCAATTCATCATCTTTTTTATTTCCATTTCTTTTCGTAACTATACGTATAACCCAGTGAACTGCACAAATTGAAAATACAGAGCATTTCTTTTAGATGGCCAAGAAAGCAGAATATGTGAGATCTTATATTCACAATGTCCAATAAAAACACAAAATAACTGGAATGAACTAATAACCAGAGCTGCTGCATGTGACTGTTTATTATATATACAAAAATCATGAAGAATAGCTGCACCCAAAAGGAAGTGTTGGATTGCAATACTATTAAGTAGGAAGGTACCAAGAACAATAGATGTATCATGGGACAGTCAGAGGATGGACCCAAGTGCAGAGAGGAAGACCCGTGGGAACGAGTCTAAAATACAACCCGAGAAATAAAACAGTTTTATTTATTTGTTGTAATTTGCAGTGTATACTGTGGGGCCCGGAGTGTTTAGTGTACAGTTAGGAGAATGTCACACCTGGCTAGATTCGAACCGGCAACCTTGCTCTTCCCAACCCAGTGTCCGTATCCTGCTGGTGGAAATGTGAACTGCACCCTCTTTAAATGGTGAGGGGAAAAAAAAAAAAAAAAGAGCAGGAAATACCAAACAAAGGAGACACCAAAATGGTGTGTCTCAAACAAAGGATAGCTTAAACCCAACAAAAGAACTAAACAAAAACCGCCTGAAAGAGGAGAACAAGGAGCCGCTAACGAGGTCTCCTTATTCATCTTTAGCTTTGTGGCTTGTAAGGTTTGGCTTTCAGCACTTCTCTTTTCTCTCNGCAGAAATATATTATAATAATGGAGTAATAAACACAATTCAAGGTACACGGTTCAGCGTTTTGACTGAACTGCAGTACAGTTATGGGTTTTAGATTTAGCAAATTTTTCTGCAGTATTCGCAACATGCCTATGTAACATGCATACGTCTAATGCAACATGCCAGACGTCTCGGCATGGAGTTGTAGAGGTTCCTAACGGTGTCATGTGATAATAAATATATGTGATATATATAAATTTCACTGCTTTTACTGCTAAAATATAGTAGCTAATTAGAAAATCTGTTGCACATGCCTAAAATACCAGCATGTTCTTTCTACATTCAGTACATGCGGTACATATAGAACAGAATGAAGATACATTGGTTAAGTTGCTGAAATACACTAGTTAATTAGCAAAGCTGTTGCATATGGTTGAGAATCATATGAAAATACATATGCTAATTAACAAAGAGCAAAAAAAATTCAACCTTAATATTTGCAATGTGTAAATTGGAAATTAATAAGCTAATTAACAAAAAAAACAAAACAAAAAAGGCTAAATCTGCATGTTAAATGTTTTATGTAAATATATTCTCACATATACACATACCATCCATTAGCTAATGCGTAATATGCCTAATAAAAATCTTTTTAGATGCCAAATATACAGTATATACATAAAACAGCAGAATGTGTCAGCTAACCAGTAAAGTCACTATGTATGAAGCTCATAGGTCACATACTCAGCTAAAGACGTAGCTGGGAAACGAAAGGAATGAAGCAGCGCTGAGCGGCCTTAAATTAGGTCAAAATGCTGTATGATATTCACTGTGTGCAGCTGTCCAGCCGTCAGGCTGTTGGAGAGCACAAAGCTCGTATTAGAAGTTTTGCCCCAGGTCCATCTGACTTTGAACTGTCCCCCACGATTGGGAGGGCTTTACATAATGGGATAAAAGGGAGCCGTGATTGATGCATTCTGTCCTGATCTGTTTCGGCTTATTTACCCGGGCAGACATAATATCCCTGCCTGCTTGCGTGAGTGTGTGTCTTTGAGTCAGGGATGGAGAGAGTGAGCGAAAGAGACCACAAGGAGTAAATATTTGTATGTGAGAAGGAGAGCGATAGAGGGGGAGAGATTCTTATGATCTATAAAAGCTTATTTACTCTCTACAAGAGCCGCACAGCCAGGACACTAAAGAATTGCCCGTAATAAAGCACACTTTTCAGAATTTATCATCTCCCTGGTTGTTCAATACACTGGATGCGTATTCAGAAGCTATTGCCGATTAAGTACATTCTTCTGTTATTAAAGGCCCATATAATAGAAAACAATATCTTCCTCGACTTTTATCTTTAAATAAACTGGTTTGATGCTGCAAATGCACATTAAAAAGCTATGTGTAAAAAGTTGGTCTGAATTCACTGTTTATGTGATGTCACAAAACCATCATTTACATTAATCTGCCTATTGAGCATGCAGTAGTGTATGCCTACCCACTTTCATTGAAGTTATAAGTACTCATAAGTACTTATTCTTATTTCATATAAGTACTTATTCTTATTCTTATAATGAAAATATTCTTATTTTATTATAAGAATAAGTAGTATTGCAGCCTGGACTGCTAATTGAATGAGGCACAATATTAAATGCTCATGTATACACTCATCATCAGAAGAATAGCTGCACCCAGAAGGAATCAACCGACAGGACAATGAAACTTGGTGGGTGGGTTTGACATTGTGAGACATGCAAATGACTCAAGTTTCACACTCAGCTGTGCACGTGGTGTAAGCAAGGATGGGCCTTATCGTTGTATATGACTGACCCAACAGCCATTGGAGATTCAGCGAGCCCTCCATTGTCCTAAGAACTACATGCACGCGACTGCCATTAACACCTCATCAACGTCACCAAAGACTGCAATGGTGTCGTGCCAGACTGTCATGGAGTGACTCAGAATGCCAGAGGATCATCTTCAGTGACGAGTCCTGCTTTTGTCTTGGTGGAGACAACCAACAAATCTGTGGAGGCAGCATGCTCAGCACCAAGATGAATGGTTTGTTGTCACGTGTCACATGTCCAGAAGGCCTGGTGTCACTCCACCTCCACCCTGACCACATAATCTGCTGGAACTGTGTGAGAATATTCAAGCTGTATGGGATGGATTATCACAGGACACCATTTGGAACCTCTACAGTCTTTGACATCAGTGTTGAGGGATTTTGGCCCACTTTGCTTTGCAGAATCTCTTAACATAGTATAGACATAAACTGACAATCTAAATAAATAAATAAATAAATAAATGAGGTTGTCTTTTCATGATGAACACCTAAACTGTAAATGCTCTGAATAAGCCTATATTGCAATGGTCACCAGCAGCACTGGGCAGTAATTGCGGCCAATTAAAACCAACAGGAGGTCAGAGCTAGGAAAACAGATTCAATTAAAAAAATAAATAAATAATACAGCTTTTAGAACCCCGGTGCTGACCTCCTCTGTTTACTCGGCATCTCTCGAGGTGAATGAAAATGCCAGTTGCTCCATAAACGGACCCCTGTAATTTGTGGATTTGTTGATTCTACAAGCCGGCGTAGCGGGTGGCTAACATTAAGCCTGATGATATGCTTATTTGTGCTTGTTTATTTATTTCTCTGCCAGAATCAAAGAGGTGTGTGTGTGAGTTTTTGAGGTGGGTCTAACTGCGCACACACATACACATATAAACATATACAGTTCTCAGTTCTCCAAAGGTCAGTATTTTAATAGAGTATATCTACCTACAGCACAGTGTACAAGTCACAGCACATATTTATGTTTCAGTAGATATGTAGGACATTAGATATCATATAACCCTCTTGCAAAAGGAAACAGAAATATGGAGTTTCCAAAACTGGAGTTTAAAAAATTATTAAAAGCTACAGAAAACATGGGACTCCTAGCAACCACCTGGAAGGTGGCACTTCATCCTATCTGTCTGTCTCTCTGCCTCTCTGTCTGTCTGTCCATTTATCTATTTATCTATCTGTCTGTCCATCTATCTGTCTGTCTATCCCTCTATGCACCTATCCATCTGTCTGAGTGTCTAACTATCTATCTATCTATCTATCTATCTATCTATCTATCTATCTATCTATCTATCTATCTAACTATGCACCTCCCTGTCTGTCTCTCTGTCTGTCTTCCAGTTTATCTATTTATCTTTCTATATATCTATCCATCTGTCTATCTCTCTATGCATCGATCTGTCTGTGTGTCTGTGTGTCTGTCTATCTATCTATCTATCTATCTATCTATCTATCTATCTATCTATCTATCT
>CM067496.1:638873-664407 GCA_034552555.1 Semaprochilodus insignis | reverse complement strand
TTGAAGGTTCTCAGTCGACTTAAAGGGTCTCCGACTGACGATTCGACTCGTCGACTTGTAGAGGGCAGCTCTAATCCAATGTAAAGTTTTTGTGTAGAATCGTACATGAATTGAAAATGAGCTTGAACTTGGATCTGTTATGTCACCCCATTCTGTTTTTATCATCTGGATTAGAAGAGTCGGGCAGTAAGAGTAGACCTGCAGTAGTTAGCGACTGTCCTCGTAACTTGAAGTTCACTTTGAAGTTATGATATGACCTCCCAGCACGGGAAGCCTAACTACCTCGTGTCGGTCTCAGACAACTTACAGCATGAATTAAATGACAAACGACTACTCCATTTAACTACAACTTGTTAATTTCCACCTTCATTAAATCCTCCTCTCTCCTTGATGTGTGGCTATTTATAGCTCCCCACAGGGACATAGACAGTGCAATCCTGAGACAAACCAATATCCTGGGGTTATTTATTTATATTCCAAGCCGAATTAAAGCACAGGTGGAAAAACATGCATGCATAAATTGTGTTTATGTAACAATAGGTGAAGGAAAAAAGTCAATTCGAGGAATCATTTTAAGACTAGTAAGAGCAAGGAACAAACAGCTACTGTTTATTAGATTTGCATATTCAAACAATATCTAGACCTGGTTTCTTAACCCTCCTAAATGCTGGAGAAGGGAACAAAAACGTGTCTTTTAACTCTGGGCACACGCACAGTATTCAACTTTCCATTGCTCTAATTCTCAAAAATCTTAATATGTACATTGATCTTTCAGATGTCCTTATGTCCTCTATGTGAACATCTCTTTCAGTCCACATACTATGTTTGAAGTAGATGAAAGTCAAGGGAGTCATTCAGCCGGTCGTGGAAATCTTCAAATCGAGGGATCATCTGGGAATCCTCAAAGAAACCTCACAGGACGAGAATCTGAAGCTTCTCGTTTCAATCAACTCCCGGAATCAGTCAAATCATCACTGCCACCGCCGGTATATAATCCTACTTTAGAACATCATTTTATCTGCCAAGTGCTTCTGCTGAACATGAGTTTTCGTTTAGCCCCCTGTGGAGAAAATGGCTTGAAATGTCTCACATTACATTTTGAACTAATTTGTGTCTGGATCGTATTTCATAGAAACAAGCACAGAACTTTTAATCAATACCAAATTTGTGCTCATAAGTTGATGGGGAGATGTTTCAGTATGACTGGAATTTGTTGAAGTTATGGTAGAGTATATAGCCTTGAAGGAAAAACAAACAAAAAGGCCCGTTTGCAGTATGTTGCCTTGAGGCAACATGGTGTGACAATTGAAGGAAAAGATTTTTAAATGTATGTAAATATTTGAAATTAAACTGATTTGCTCTACAATATGCTGATCTATAATATAGTGAAAATGCTTGAAGACTAAGATCAAACCAAGTTATCATGATGCAATATTGCGAACTAATGTGTTCACTTAGCACATCTATTCATATTTAAACCACAAATGTCAGTGAAACATGTTTAAACATAAGTCATTTCAATGTAAGTCATAATAACTGGTTTTCAATTCTAAACAAAACTAACGATGTTAGTAAAACATGTATACTGTGTACTGAAGTGTAACTGGAATTTTAAATACTAAATTACCTACAAGTGTACAATGTTTTGCAAATAAACATTTAAAAAAAGTAAAATGAAAGCATAATTTCAGAAAAGTGCAGTGCTTTTCCAAGAGGCTACACGAGTGACGCTTTACTTGCTCATTGTTGTTTCTAGGCAACAAACTCATTCATCAAAGTTTTCAAATAATTATGCAATTAGAAATAAGACAGAACTTCAGATCTGTTCATCCAGGCTATTCATTTAAAGTATAATGTAACTACCTGCATTGTTAGATTATTATCTGTATTATAACTGTATTATTACCAATGTAATTACATGTAATAGCCTTGCAATATTTCTAGAGCCATCTAATCAGTAAAATGATTGGACTAAATGATGCATGGGTGCAATGAATACATGTTTACAACCAAGCTCTAAAACAGAACCTCTATTCTTACTGCACTTCAGCCCTAACAAGCTATTTTTAATAGGCCCTTTGTTTAAATTCCCTTTTATGTTTTATTCTACTTTATGTACTTTGTACTTCTTTTTAATTATGTTTTCATGAGATTTTGTTTTTAACTCTTAAGTACTTTGTCTTTATTTTTCCTTTTGATTAGATTTTGTTTATTTATGTGAAGCACATTCAGTCTTCTTTGTGTACAAAAAGTAGTATATAAATAATTTTCCCCCGCCATGTAAACACTGTGGCAATTCAACGATGGAAATGATATTTGTAATTGCATTTAAATACTCATGTGAATAATAATACACAGCATAGACCTGAATAGCAAAATTAATAGCACAGCCCTGCACTTTTCAGGGTTAAACCCAAAGGGATCACACACACGGTGTTCCAGAGAGGCTTGGAGCGAGGGATAATGCTTATGGAATGACATAAGTCAAGCGCTGGGAGAAGATTGCTTCTGCTCATTTGCTCCACACAATGCCCAGCACTGCTTCTCTCTCTCCGAGGCCAGTGGAGCTCAAACCAGTCGCACACGTGCTGCAGAAATTCGTCTTTCCCTCATGTTCTGCTCCGCATGCCATCATTATGCAATAAAGCACAAAGCGGCGTTTCGGACTGCCCGTAATTTCGAGCCACCATCATCGTGGCTCGGAGCCGCGGGAAACGGGCTGGGTGCTGCTTTGATAGGTGGGCTCCCTTGATGTCGGGTTTTTGCCTCAGCATTTTAGTCCAAATCCAACAGAGAGAATACAATATCGTGCTGCGGCCTTTGTTGCATTATCGCTCTCCGTTATCGGAGCTTCGCAGGCATAAAGATAACAAAGCCTCGCCAAAAAGAGTGACTCTTTGAAAAGTGTTGTGGGGGGGAGGCACTCTTGTATTCAAATGTCAGGAGAAAATGCCTGGATGAAAGCTTCGGCGTGCACTAGCTTTCTGATTTATGTCATTGGCGCCAGCGTCGCATTTCCCTGCCTCTTGAAATCTCAGGCGAGAAGCATTCTCTCAAATTTCAGTGTCCTGTGGTCAAATGACTCACAGTGATTAAAAAGTTTCAGCTAGTTTAGCAGAGGACCTTTTGCTTTCGCTTCAGGGGAGTTCGAATATGCCCAAAACAACATTTGGAGAACGTTTGCAGGCGGCAGTCTGATCCCAATTACATTTTCCAGCCTTTTATGCAAAACAGCAATTTACCTGTAATGCTGTATGTTTAACTTCAAGCAGCCCCAGCGGACGAATGGCTTGACACATGCAAACTGAACTATAGTCTCAAAAATCAATGTGTAAAAATGTGTCATAAAAAAAAACCTACTATGTACCTTTTAGGGGATGATCCTTTTAAGGAACACCCATCTCACTGTCTGTAATAACTTTGTAGTTACACATTAACAATACATGCAACAGCAATAAATAGATTACAGTAGCACAGCCTATGTATTTACACCTGCATACTTTGTCCTATGTAATTTCACATGTGTAATTGTAATTGCTAGATAAACTACAGGATGCATATTAAAACCATTCATGTTACAGAATGATTTAAAGAAAGAACTTTGGTTACCATGCCACAACCATAATAGTACAGCATCTTAATGTTAGAAAGAGCAGTTGGTCCTTCTTAGTCTAGTACCTATATGCTGTATTTACAATTAAATTTCTAAAACTGAAGACAGAAGAGGAGACAAGTACGATTTCAGTCAATGTGTGGTAAAACCTCCGGCACAGGACCCCCTAAATACCAGGGGGAATTTCACACACTCAGTGTAGGTAGTTACACACCTGATGTCTTGTTAGAAAAACAGCTGTTCACCCTGAATATATCCTTACACTTGTGTCGTACCAAAGTCAGTATGTCAAAATGTGTATTTACATAAGCTCCAGTAATGCAATCCATCTATATCAATCAACACAGTTATTAAAAACAGCTGATGTAAACTGTGGCTGGAATACTTCAATGTTTTTAAAGATAATTTACTATTGATGACTGTAAAATTGATTACTAGGGCATGTGTGTGGTGATGGTTAGCCGAGTTACAGTAGCAATGGACCTAAAAACTAACTGCAAACCATTGCAATGAAGACAACTGAACTTTTAAACATGCTACTACGTTAAAACCCATATTCTGTAAACAATTCCGCTGTTGAGCTGCACTGGTTGAATGCGTGCAGTGCTACAGACAGACACATGTACAAAAAGCTCCCTATGCTGGATGCATGTTTTAGGACTTCCTCAAACCACAATGTCAGGTTTCATACAGACTTCAGGTCTCAGAAATAACGCTGTCGAGTCTCAGCTCTAGTATAATTGAACATCAGGCAAAAAAGCATCAGGCTCTCTGGCTACAGACGCCACGGCTTTAGATGGTCTCAGTAAAAGTGCATTGGCCGGTAAGACCAATCCAATTCCTTTCCTTCTTACTTGGTAAATTACAGTTTTGTGTTCAAATTAAAGAGGACACCACAACTTTCGCAAAACGTGTGGTTTTCCAGGAAAAATTTAGCTACAAGTTTTGAGGTGAAGTATGTTTAGATGTGACTGGGCTAGCAACGTTAGCTAAGCTGCCAGACAATTAGCATTTACTTGTCTGTTTCTCTTAAAGACTTTTGATCAACCGCCACTTCAACGTAAATGTAAGATTTGTGTGATCTAACATGGATTTTGTGGAAGTTTATGGTACAGTACAGTGTCATTAGTTTGGTAGCCAGGCAAGGCTAGCAGGGTTTGCTAAAAAGATAAGTGGAACATGCCAAAAACGAGCGAAAGACATGGCTTTTCACAACATCAATCCATCTCTTGTTCATCTCATCATCATTAGGATTTCATAATCTGCCAATTCTAACTCTAGTTCTTATTACATTATAGTGTAAGGGGAGGGGTCAGGCCTTAGGACATCATCTAGCCATGATTTCAGGCCCCCCAAAATAATTGTCCACAATCCACAATCAACTCCACAATCCGGTACTACATATTTCATCGTCTTTTTATTTTTAACACGCATGATGTGTTTTCAAGTTCCTTCATATGGACTTAAAAAACACACTTTGAAATAACCTTTAGGAAATATTCTCTGGCATCCTTCCAAAGAATCTGGTTCCACCTTCATTTACGGTTGTAGCTAGATAAAATAAACATTAATATAAACAATGTAATTAGGAACATAATCAAGTTCTACCTACAAAACTTTCAACAGGAGTGAAAACTTTTATTCAAGAATGCAATTAGATGGTTAATAACACTGTCTGGTTACAATGTAACTGAATAAAAGTAGCAGTGATTGATTTGATGCTGTTGTCATTTTAAAAGGCTTAATATTAGCTCTACTGCCCCATGACATGATTGTTATTAAACTCATATTACAAAATCATACTTGTGTTTATTCCAGAAGGTAAAGTCAAAATTAGGCTGGGATTGTAGCTGAAGTTGATTAAAACCGACCCCTTCACCATGTTTCAATATATCGTCTATACATTCTATTCTATTTATACATTCTGTTCATTTCTGCTTCTGGTTCTGTCTCTAATTCCTGCCTTAAACATCATAATCCGTACATCAACCACACACATGTATTTTCCTTCCTGTCAGCTTGAACAGCTTGTACACCATGTACCCAATCAGTCTCCTTAGCAACAGGGTGCTTGAGTTAGCAAGGCCTTTGCTCGTTTTCTCCCTGTAGATCTACAAAGCTCGTGACCCTGGCGCTGGGCTTCTACAGAGCGATTCTCTCTGGCCTGTAGAACCCCACCAGTCCGAGACCAGACGTCCTGCAGGACCCTCCCCAGAGATAACACAACATTGTGAATTCGGCGCTGGATGAGGCTCTGACACCTCAGGGTCTGTAATGATCTATCTGACGCATCTCCAATCCCCTTTCTGTCTGACCTTGGCACGGCCAGGGCGGCTCAGACAGCCATCTCTCTGAGCCCTGCTGCTTTCTCCGGGTGTCTAATGCTGACGTGAATGGCAGGAGTGCCGAAAAGCATGCTGCACAACTTAGTCTCTGCCAACGAAAGGTCAGGGGTGGAAGCCATGGAAGATACAATACTGACTGTAAAAAGTGGGCAAAACAGCATTGATTCCTACTGTGTTGGGTTTTTGATTCATGCTAATGGACTAAGGTGGGTAATATGACCACATGTTATTGTTATCATAAGGAATTATATCAGAATGTGTTCACCTGAATATATCAGTATTCACAGCAAACGGAACAGCAGCATAAGTCATAACAGAGACACATTTAAACCAATTACAGAGAGCCTGTAAACAACAACAACCTTTAAAAGGTGTAGTAACTAGTAGCTGATTGGCCATCAGCCAGTTCTTCTTTCATTTCATTCATTTTTACCATTCGTTTTCCTCCTGTTCCTTCTTAAACAATTTACTTTTCCAAACTTTAATTGATCAAATTTGTCCACAATTCTCAGAAACACTAAATATTGTCACATACCAAGTGTCATGAGAATCCAAGTATTGGGATGCTATACTTTTCCCCTCCTTATAATGGAAATCAATGTGGTTTCAACTTAGAGATTGCTAATTCCATGCATACATTTAAAACTAATGTACAGTCTGGTGGCTAAAGTACTTACTTCATATGTTACATCTGCCTGCCTTACACATGGAACTGTAGAAACAAGCACAGGCATTAAGTGTCATGTTGCCCGTAAAGGAAAACATGTAGGCCTACTGGAATCAAACTCTGCATTGTTAGACTTGTGGATGATCTCCACCAAGTTTGGGACCCATACTATCTTCCTAGGGGCCTTTCTGATATTGATAGTAGCTCCATTCATTTGGTAGCCTTAAGAGAAGTAGAGTCACTCCCTCCATTTGCTTCAAACCTCGCTACTCAGTGAAGGAAACTGATGCCAGCACCAAACTGGTTGGGTAGAGGGGTCCAGTACTTTTGAGCGAGACTTTTTGGTTTTTTTTGAAAGGCTGCTGGCTTTTTAAAACAGTTAGTGATGGAAACATTTGACTTTTCTTATCGCAGGAAACCAAAAATAACAACAACGTGATATCTGATCTTTGAAGTGCTGTGGATCTGCGGAGAAATGTTAGAATGAAGCCAGACTCCACAGTTCGGTAGAGCCCTGCACATTGTTAGTCTTCAGGAAACCAGAGATATGGATCCTGAAAACACCAGGCCCCTCACCTGTCGTCCTTTCTGAGACATTCATGTTGTTACTGTCATGATCTGATCAGCAACTAGTTAACACCAAGCGTAAAGGTTCATGTACAAACTGTAAAGCTGACAACTCAGTGTAGCTCTCAGCTGCTACACCCTACATGAAAACCTTAGTTCACATAATCAATCCTTAAAGGCTGGCTTTATCTATTGACCAAATGAACCACCTTATGTGGCATAAGATGAATACGCAGTGTTATACAGTATGTTAGCTGTGACAGTTTTCATTAAGTGTTCTTTGTATCGCAGGCTGAAGCAGGCGTCAGTCTTACCAAGCTGTTTTTTTCTGACAGGTCGTTTTCAGCTTTTTTAACCAGCGGCCCTGCTGCTAGTCACGAGGCAGTAATGCGATGGGGACTTGCCAGCAGCTTTTTGGACTGAAGGTCAGCCTGCACTGGCTCAGCTCCAGAATACAATCAGAACGTCATCTGCTAGGGCAGCCTGATGGACTGGCAAGACTCTGATGGATGCAATCTGGCCACTCAACACAGAGGCACCTACTATACTGGACAATTTCTCACAGTGATATCAGGGGTAGGGCTGCCATTATCAGTTTTGCTAGTAATCGAGTAATCTGGTATTTATTTCAAATATATCAACTGAGTAATAAGGGTCCCTGCAAAAAACAGGTTTCCTAACAAAAACAGAGTTTCCTAAAGTATGATTTATAAATTTAACAACCACCTGGAAGACCTGATAGACCCCCCACAACTTCCCCCATTAGATAAAAATAATTTTTTAGAGAGAAGAATAAGCTCCATAATGATCATAAAATACCTGAAGGGCGCTAGCAAAGTTGTGCAGATATGGGTTGAATATGTATCACACTTAATCATGTAATCATGACGGCCCTAATCAAGATACCATAGAATAAGAGTGACATATGTAATGAGGGGCTTATTATCCCACCTGTGTGCTGCCTACATGAAGACAAAGATGCTTGTCTGGAAATAACAGTAGCAGCATGTCATTATCACGCTTTGCTGGTTATCCCGAGGCAATGTCATGCCACTCTGTCTCACGATTCTTGCAAAGAAAAGGTGCCCTGAGAAGGATATTGAAGAATGAAAGTGCAATCACAGGCTATATTACCTACCTGTTATATATACCACAAACATGTTGACTTAACTGGTTGAAGCCCACGGTATTAGGTTTATCCTTACAGCATCAGTTGGTGTTTATTTAAAAGCGTCAAAAAGTCAAAACTAAGTTTATGTACAGATCATGTTTATACGCAGAATTGAGGCAGTTGTTCAATAATCTGGGCTTCAGAATATAGACATATAGATACCATATTATTTTTTGCCCCTTCCAGATATCATTTATAAGATAAGCACCAAAGAGAAGTAGAATTACATTAAGATGCTTCTCAGAAGTGTGCACCAAGCTTTTCTGTCCAATAAAAGGTGAATTGAGTTCCACAGTTTAAAAGTCTTTGCCGAAGGTCAGTATCTGTAGATCTAAGATCACGAGTTGGAATATAAATAGACCGACATTCTGTGAGGTAAGCAGGTGCTTTAAGGTCATTTGGAGCTTTAAAACAAGCAGCATAGCTTTCAAATCTGTTTATAAAAGATCAAGGCAATCGGTACAGGTGCTAAATGGGGGTGATATGGTACAAGACAACAGCAAAGGCCCTAAAACTGACCCTTGTGGTACTCCACAACCAATACTAATTATTTTATGATGAATGATTTTTCCCAGCGAAACGACAAAGTGAATCAAATATGATTTTAACCATTCGAAAAGGGCCGATTCAGTATTCAAGATGCTCACCGGACAATCTGTGATTGGTTAGAAGGTTCATTTGCATATTGTGCACATGGTGCGATGACCATTAAGGAAGGATATACTGTGCAGCCCTACTGTACACATCACGATTCTGACAACTGAAAGGTCTCACACAATAGATTCTCCCTGTGATTGATAGGCCAGTCTATAACAGCTAAGCTTTCCACACCTGTGAGTGTTTTTAGCTCATCCAAGTTTCTCTCACTAGCGGAGCCCTCCATATGAAATCATCCCGCTAACCATGTCAAAAATCCTTCTGGGGAAATTAACAGTCAGATCAGCTCGTTATCCTGAGACGGGACGCCGCTCTGAGGCTGCCAAGCTAATAATTATGTCTCTTCCCTTTAGCCCTCCAAAAAGATTCCGATTCACCCAAGTGCTCCTTCACGAAACCGAGCAATGAGAATCACCACCATTCGGGTGAATACTTTCTCAGAAATTAAGCTACACCAAAAAACTTTGGATTCTCCTGAGAAACTTTCAATGGATGCTTCCCTATTAGGCCATTTTGCTAAGTTTAAGGAGCCCTTTCAAAGTTTTCAGAACCTCCCAATAATGTGACAGTTCTAGGAAGAATCCATAGTTTGATGTAGAACCTTTGCACTCTTAAATGAGGTACCACAAAAGGTCCTTTTCCACCAATGGCAAACGAGCTCTGTTCCAGTTCTTCCACCTCATTTCGAACTGTTCAGGGCTTTTCCACCAAAAATAAACAGGTTTGGAACCCAAAAGGTTTGTTTACAGCTGGAGGAGTAGTAGGTCCCTCAACACGAACTGTGATGGCATCCGTGGGCGTGTCAATTGTTGAGGAAAGAGAAGCCAAAAATGGCACCAGTAGTCGCCTAAAGAAACTCTTCTATGTCTTCTTATCACCAGTAGTTGATCCATGATTGCAAAACAAGCATCTATAATAGCAGCACCGGTGCCACGGAAGAACCAATTTTGGTTACCTAAAAACAGGTTTGAAAAAGACTGAAAAATCTTTTACAGGGTTGAATAACCTTTGTAATTTTTCTATAACAATTTGAAGGTTCTTCCTAGAACCTTTACATTATTTGTAGCTTCCTGAACTCTTAATCTTAAATCTCATGTATTTCACTTTCCAAAATGGCTCTCTATAGCCCAATGAAAGTTTTATTTTTATGGACCCAATTGTGGTTCTTTAAGACATTCTTCAAACATGGGAACCAAATTACTAGAAATAAATAAGAACAACTTTTGGTTCCCTAAAGAACCATGTTTGAAAGAGATTTATGATCAGGAACATGTGCACAATCTAGCAGAGCTATACCAATCCAGATCCAAAAAGGTTCTCACAAAGCTCACACTCACAAACCTCATTTTCAAAAATGGTTCTCTAAAACAACACGCACTGAAACGTGGTTCTTTAGTGGCATCACTCAAAGAACCTTTACTGTAAAGAATACACATTATCTAAAATGTCCCTTAAAACCTGTATATGGGTCTCCACACTCACACAAGTCTTTTTAAAACACGGTTCTTAAGTAAGTACCAAAGTATTTGTTCACTCCTAAAAAACAAAGGAAGGAAGAACCACATTTGGTTCTAAGGAACCATGTTTTGTGATTGGGTGAAGAACATTTTGAATGGTTGAAGAACCTTTGCGTAATGTAACAGTTTGATTTACCAAAACCAAACTGCTTGATCACACCTAGAATGAAGGCACCAGAAAGAAGAACAACATTCGGTTCCTCAAGAATCTTTCGATGGACGGTTCTTTGGAGTGCCAGTTTTGAGTTGCGTAAGGTTTAAAGTACCTCTACATAATGGAAAGGTTCTAAAAAGAACCCTAAGACTGGTAAATCAACCTTGCATCATGTGAAGGTTTGTTAGGTCTTTAGGTTCTTCTCCTTTTCAAACATATTTTCCAGGAAATCCAAAATTGGTTCCTCTTCTTCTTCTTCTCTCAAAGAACTCTTTGTGGCAGCTTTTGTTTTCCCCAAGGACGTAGAACTGAATATCCAATCCAAGGACAATTAAGGAACCTTTATTTTTCAGAGTGAACCTCTTAAAGCGTTACTGCTTATTCTCAGTTCTTGCTGTCTCTTCTTGTCTTGTTCTTTTCTCGGAGATTAAGTTTTTTTGCTTTATTGCTCTGCTCTGCATGCAGCGGAACGGAGAGAAAGGCAATTTTATTAATGGCAACAGCAATCGCGCTCAAAGTGACCTTTTCTAATTTGTTAATAAATACAGACGGAGTAGTGCGGTGACTAATGGTAGGTGGCGGAAGCCTTGCTTTTTTTCTCCCCCTCCGATCTCTACATTAAATCACGATCTGTGTTGATCGGACGTGCGCTAAGGCACTGACACCTCATTTCGGCGTGCGCGTAAAGCGCCGACTTGCAAAAATATAGCCGCCAAATGTCATGTAGTCTATTTTTTAAATGGCAGGCTGGCGTGTTATTTCTCTCCCGTGCTTTTGCGTCCTCCCTTCCCTGCAAACAAAGAGCGCGCTTCCTTACAAGTTACAGCCACAGCTATGTCTCATGGCACGCGTTAAACAGCGACCTGTCAGGAGCCGCTGCACCGCTAGCCAGGCTGAGGTAGCACTCTATTCTTGGGTTTGGCCCTTGAGGCGCACCAGTGAATGGCCAGTATATATCAAGGGGAGAAGGAGGGTCATGCGGTCAGCAGGAATGATGCTAAGCTGACAGCTCTGTAGACCCCGTGACGTCTATTTGACTACAATAACCCACACTTAGGATACACTGAAAGGAAAGTCATGTCATTTTTTGACCCCAGCTAAACTCTTAAAAGACAATGGTTCTACTGAGAACCAGGAGTACTTAAAGAACCATTTGCATGCATAAAGCGTTCATTGCATGATGAAATGGTTCTTCAGATTGATGTGTCCTTAAAACTGCCCTTGAATCCCTTTCTGTAAATACAACATGCCATTTCTATGTCTTTCGGAGGAGCTGTCCATTCGTTTTTCTTGATTTATTGACAGGTAGAAAGCTGCTGTCGCCTGTTTTACCTCACAGCTGTCTGTGGGATACAGAGTTACAGGGAATCGATATGTTATTTGATTAAATGAATGCAAAATGTAGTAAAAAGGTGTTGCCTGTTCAGGGTGTTTCCTGCCTTCTGCCCAGTGAGTGCTGGGACGGGCTCCAGCAAACCCCAAATCCACCTTATCCCCCATGACCCAGAAGGATAAGCGCCTTGGAAGATGAATGAATAAATGAATGAATGATATTCCTCACTGCTTTAGAAATACTGACCCATGATGAACTTAGAAATGCATAGAATGACGTAATTAGTGACAGAACTGACTCAAAAGTCCAACTCAACGAATACAAAAGCCCCACTGCAATGTTAACATCTGTGCTATAGGCTCTACACTAAAATATAAACAATAACCGGTCACATTTTAACCTCTTTACAACATACAGCTCTGGAAACAAATAAGAGAGCCCACTCCAGTTTCTTCTTAAATCAGCATCTCCACATGTACAGCAGGTTCTTAGTGAGGAACAGAAGGTTGGGTTCTAGCTTTACTGGCAGATACAGTGAGCGTCTGGTTCATAAGAACAAGGTCAAGCAGCAAACACACAGGACAACACAGCTACAGACTGGCAGAGGGCGGAAACCACTCTCTACTGACCGTGATGAGCGCCACCTCATTCCAACGTCCCTTAACCACCGTAAGATGACCTCAAGTGACCTACAGAAAGACTGGCGAGCAGTGGCTGGGGTGAAATGCACAGCGAGCATGGTTCTAAAAACAGGCTTCTGGAGGGTCATTAGTGATTTTCTAAATAAACAGATCTAAATACAATATTTGATCTGGAATTTGGGAGACGTGTTTCCAGTAGTGTATAGGATCAAACAGAACGGCTCATTTTGGTCCAACACAAACCCAGAAACTGTACAACTAGAGGAACTGATCATTCTGAGGTGGTCTCTTCAGTTTTCCAGAGCTGTATAACACAAAACACTGGACATTGGTATTGGCTAGTGTTTTCTCTCTGATATCATTTACCACAATATCATTGTCATTACAACAATGATAGAGTTGTAGGCAAAGTTACTGAAGGGCAAACGTCATGTTTGGTCAATTTTAAATAAATAAATAAATAAGAACTGGCTCACTGACACGACTGAAGTGCCAAGTTCAAATGTGCTGTATCTCTTTCACCAGTCACATTTTATGTAATACAATTTTGCCACTATGTTCAATTCAGCAAATAAACAAGGTCATTGACTCCACTCCAAGGTCATTGACAGTGACTCCGCTGCTGCGCTCCCTTCACTGGCTTCCTGTCGCTGCCCGCATCAGATTTAAAACTCTGACGCTCGCCTACAAAGCCAAGAACGGACCAGCCCCTCCCTACCTTATGGCAATGGTGAAGAGTCGATCTGGACCTCGAGCCCTTCGCGCTTCAAGTACAGCTAGACTCGAACCGCCATCCCTGAAGTCTCATGGAAGACAAGCGTCCAGACTCTTCTCTGTCCTGGCTCCCAGATGGTGGAATGAACTCCCACTGGGCGTTCGAACAGCAGAGTCTCTCGCGGTCTTCAAACGCAGACTGAAGACCCATCTCTTCATAATGCACTTAAGTGAGTAAGCACTAGTAGAGGTGTAAGTTGTGTATGTACTTGTGTTGTGTTGCACTTATATTGCACTTATAATGACCTTTTCTTTTCTATAGGTGTGAGCACTGGGCTGGGGTTGCCAGGTAGTGCTCTTTTTGCTCTATATGTGTGTATTGATCTATCTAGATATCAGCACTGGCCCCCTGTTCGGGCAGTGTCTGAGCTAAGGGTGAGTTTTAGGCTCTGAACTTCCTGTACCAGCTGGAATATTATCCAACGGAACACTAAGCACGGTTGTAAGTCGCTCTGGATAAGAGCGTCTGCTAAATGCCGTAAATGTAAATGTAAATGCATTTTACCCGGGGCACCCAAACCTGCTTGGAACAGTATATCATCATGTCATTCAACCTTAACCACTTAACCTCATCCTTATTAAACAGCACCCACACGAACCGTACTGCAAACTGGCCAACCTTTTCTTCAGATATAGAAGTATGGAAGAAAAGATTGCCCATCGATTCAATCAAGCGTACCTCAATTCAAGGGGAAAGGCATCCTCTTTGACAAAGTTGCCACATGCTGCGAAGATCCCAAACACTTACTGCTACTTCTTTATCATCCTCACTCACTCTGTCCCGATTTCTGTTGTCTTAAAGTTCAAAGAGCACAAAAAGGATCTGCTCCCATCATTACAGCAACTTATGTACAAACAATTTGCATCGCTTTTATGTCCTAGACAGGCCAGATGGCTAATCTATATGGCCACCGACTGGGGTGAGATGACATGCATTGTCATAGCTTGTTTATAATGCTTTAAAGGCGGCCTAATGACTGTTAGCATCAAAGGCTTCTTCGTGCCAGCTGTTCCATAGCTGGGGGAAAACTTTCAGAGAGAATACTCAAAGATAAGATGTGAGGGCCAGATAAAAGATGGATAAAGTTGGCTTGCTAACAGCTTTGTGGATTCATTTACCCTTTCTTTTTTTCTAGCAATGTAAAAAAAAAAAAAGTGTTGCTAGCGACGTGTGCTCGTACGAGGAAGTTACAAAAACATGTGTCCTAGCCAAAAATATACATGGAGAACATAATGGAGGGCATTAGCATCTTTCACCAGTAACAGCTGCTCCATGTGTGCACTCCTAACTGACGTAACCTGGAGCAGCGCCATCTCCACAGGTGAGGCGGAATGCTAATTTCAACCTTCGTTTCTCTTAAGATAACCCTTTGGCCAGCCGGGGAACAAAAGTCCGCAGATGGCTCCGCTTCACGGCGGTGGCTAGGTGGCTTTTCTCTTCCGAAGCGCCGACGTCAATACGGCAGGTGCGCGTGTGAATGAAATCTTAAATACCTGAAGATCTCAACCGAGCTACGAAGCGAAGAAACTTGAAAGTGTATTTGACAGACAAAGTAATTACCCAAATCCATAAAGGCATAATGATCTCTTCAGGGAAAGAAAGATGAAGTCACGTCTCCGGGAAGCATCTGAATAGTGGGATTTTTTTTTTTTTTTGGTGCTCTAAACTCAAACGCCGAGACTTTTCATGCCCAACTCTGCAGGAGCTGAAAGCAATACAAGCAGGCACTAAAACAGCCGTTGTGTCTGTATTTCAGTCCTCTTTTAATCTGACAGACAGCGGCCGTTGGAGTAGATGATAAATCTAGCCAGGCCACAATTACAGCACACTTGCCTGATAAATGGGTTTCCTCCCATGCTGTGTCTCTTTCCCCGCTATTGTAGCATAGCGCTAACTGTCAAATACTTATCTCTGCCTCATGGTGTGGGGCTACAGCAATTAAATACCCACCCAGTCGCTTATTGCATCAAATGCTGCTCCTGGGTTCTACTGAACCTCAAAGCAAATTTGGAAACATGTACAACTAACGTAGAGCATCAATCGTACACTCAAGTTAAGCAGGCTGAACACAAGGGGGCACTATAAAAACCACTTACAGTGATTCCAAAGAGTGCTACTTCACCTTAGTGTAGGGCTGGACCTGAATATCTGACTATTCACATATTTGTTGGTTCAGTAGGTATTCAGGTTTTACTTTTGGGATACAGGTATTAGATATTTATTGACTAAATGAAGGCTATCAATAGAGTTCTCAGAGGAAACATAGACAGCTCAAGGTTATGTCCCATAATGCAACTTTATTTTTAATTTGCTATTTACTGGGTTGTCCCAGCTAGGAAAGCATTACAACATATAAGGGGGACACTGTACAATGAGGGTACATCTATTAACCGTACTTAAGAGAGCTATAAGCAGTATTAAATAGTTAATGGTAAAAGGCAATGTTGTAATTAATCATTAACTAATGGTAAAAATAGGGCATTATTTTTAAGTTTTATTAAGTAGTTTATAATCCCTGTAACGTTCTGGCAAAGCAGGACGAGCACATAAGGGCTGAAAAGTTCTATTACGAAGGGAAGAAAGCGAGATCAATACAGGCTGGAGATAGGGGCCGGCAAACAACAACAACGTAGACAAAACCGTAAGACAAAGTCGAAAAACAAAGCAAGGGTCAGAAAACCGAATAAGAGACAGACAAAAAATAAAGGCTCAGTAAGGACTGAAAAACAGACACGTTACTTCGCTACGTGGAAACAAAACAGAGCAGTATATAAAGAGAAGGCTCCAGGTGGAAATCATCAGAACTCAGGTGAAGCTGCTCTGTGATTGGCTGCTGGCTGTGAATGAGAGGTCACGTGGAGATCTGAGGGGTTCTGGGAAGTGGAGTCCCCAGGCGGTAAGACCCGTCTAGATGGGCACGTGACAATCCCTACTTAATGCTTAAGTAATTCCTCAATTAATCATTAAATAATGCATGTATAATTCCGTTGTCTGGCTCCTGGAGTATTCTTACCCTGCATGTTTATGTGTTTCACTTTTCCAACTGTTCATAATCTAAACTAATCTAATCTAATCTAATCTAATCTAATCTAATATAATTTTTGAATGTGTTACTTAAGCATGATTAATAATTATTTAATATTCTTTGCAGCCTTTATTGTAACGTTGTCAATTGTAAAGTTGTAAAGTATCTTAAAAAATGCTTTATAAGTGCACAACAGTATTTAATAAATATTACATATCCAGTATATAGTTTATATATGGATTTGATGTGCTCTTACACATGTGGGAGGTGTTTTAAGATACATATTTAAGACCTTAATTAGGATTTTTTTTTAAATGATTATAGACTTCAGTAAATTGTTCATTAACTCATACTAAAGCTAAAACTAAATGTCCATTAGTGCTTATTTCTTACTGTCCCAATTGTGGAGTCACACAGTTACCATGACTATGATTACTTAATGATTAATTGAGACACTAGTTAAGTATTTAGTAAGGATTAGAAACTACTTAGTAACATCTGAAGTAATGTTAGTCCTTATTTCTACCATTAATCAATGCTTAGTTGTTGCATTACTTAACTATTTAGTAATGCTTATTAATGTCTTAAGTACCATTAATAGATGTGCCCGTATTGTGAAGTGTTACCCATATATTATTTATGATGTAGAGGCATTAACTTACTTACAATTTACAGTTGGTTGCAAGACCTCTTATTGAGGTAGTGAACTGGCTGGTTGATAGATCATAGCTCTAGCTTGCTGGTATGCAGCTTGGTGTTAGTCATCTTCATAAACGATCAGCTTTCGACCACAAAATGATCCACATTTCACGTTCCACCTTAAATGGTGCAACAGTAACAATCTGGCACCATGCGTTATTATAACTGCTGAACCATTCATATATGTGATCCACAACCCAAATTACATATATATGATATATTGTGCACCAGTCGATGGACACCAATCTGTATTTGCATCCCATACAGTGGCCCATATAGTGGACCATCCATGAGTATCAGTACAAAGAGTGATAGTGAAGCCTCAAACACTAAAACCCTCATTAGGAGAAGTTACATGTTCAGGTGGACTCTGGCTTACCTTGCAGGTGGAGTTTGCTTTCTGGGCTTTGTAGGAGAACGGAGCTGACAGAGTCCAGGTTGTCATACGTGCTGCAGCCGAGAGGGCCAGTTCGCGTCTCCGTCACCTACAGACACACAAAAACAATCGAATCTGATGAGAAGGGACTGTGGGAAAAGATACAGCCCTCTATATATAGGTACAGGGTCGTAGGTGCTATAATTTTAATTGCTGCACCATTTAAGGTAGAACAGGATAAAAACAAACTGCCAAATCATTATTATGAACAGGAAGCTTGAAATTTTGACCTCAGTCAGGAACAAAGAAAATGTCCCCTCAGTTAGGAATGAATCAGGTATCCATAATGCATTAGAAGCATTATAAAGACCTATAAAGCATTTATAATGTTTTATAATGCTGGACATAAGCTTTTGTAACTGTACATAAATGTTCATCATCACACACATAAACTGGTATAACATGGCATTATAAGGCTTCATAACACAAAGAGGCTTAATACATTCATTCACATAATGCAGTAATTCATAGAGCTGATCAATAGCATCACTCAAACTCTGTAAAGAAGGCTTATAAGTGTTCATTAGATGTTGTGTGCATCTATAAGATCATTTTCATTTGGAAGATATTGAGGAACATTAGAGAGTGGCCTCTTTTATTTTGGCATTATGCAAATGACCACAACACTGGTTATTAAACTTTATGACACCGGTTTCACCAAAAGGGTTAATAACAGGAAAAAATATACTTTATAACACATTATGTCACTTTGTGCTCTGAAGCCTTATACTGTTGTGTTATAACAGTTTATGTGTGTGATTATGAATGTTTATGCACAGTTGCAAAGGCTGATGACTAGTATTATAAAGCATTATGAATGACTTATAGATCTTTAGGACTGCCCTTATAATGAATTATAGATACCTGATTCATCGAAAGTGTTAACAGAATTCCTTCCTCTGGAAACGTGTCCTAATGTAGACCACCCAAAAACTATTTACATTATGTCAGGAACAAAAGAACCAGGACCGACGTGCGCAGAGCTAAAAGCCAGATGGCTTTATTAAACAAGCGAGTAAATGAGCACAGCAACAACACACGAACAAACATAGAGGGAGAAGACAAGATCGGAGACAAAGGACAGGCGGAGGTCAAAACCAGGGTAGACAGGCAACGAGGTAACCACAGTGGAAGAGCTAAGCAAGAGAATGGTCAAAGAAACGAGAGAGAGAGAGGTCGAAAGCCAGAGAGCAGGTAAAACAGAAAGCCGACAAGGGATAAGCAAAAGAGGAGGTCAAAAACAAAGGGAGTCAAAAGCCAGAATCAGAATACACAGAGCAGGAACGCTCAGAATCGCAAACTAGGTTTGGCAAAACTTCGCACTCAAATCAAATGAAATCAAATGAAATCAAATCAAATCACTTTTATTGTCACGTCACATTTTCACAGGTGTGAAGGTGAGTGAAAAACTTGCGTAGTCCCTTACAGTACTTAAATACAACTACATTACATTAAACAAAAAATATATACAATACTAAGCACAAAATCTCTGTTTATCCTAATATACATTATAAATTATATATATATATAAAACAGTAATATAAAGTTGATGAATGAATAAAAACTATGATATATCCAGATGTACACATTTTCATATAGCACTATGGTAAGGCTGAGGTAGATGAGAGATGCAGGATATATACAGGGCATATATATATACATACACTGAGGAAGTGTTAGAGGTATATATGTGTGCGAGGTATATATACTGGAGCTAACTGGATGCAGCTGGGCTAAAACTCAGGAGACCTAGAGCGGGGGAAGTTGGGTCCGAGGGATCGGAGGAGCCGGGAAAACCCGGAAGCATGACACATTAAACTTTTACATTAGATTAAGATCAGTCAAGAAACAGACACAGGCATTGGCTAACTCTATAACCCTGGCATTAAAGTTGTCCCTCATGTAACTCGTATCATGGACAACAGGAATCTAATGTGTACCTGAACGTTTGAGAAGTATGCGGCCTAGTTTATGTACCTCATGAGCCAAACAGATGCCAATACTCGTTAATATGAGCGATTACTCCGTGTTCCTGGCATGCGTAGCCAAAACAGCCGGAGCGGCGCATCCGTGCCTCTTAAATCATGCCGTTCACGTCTGCGCTTTATGATGAGGCTGAACAGAGTCTACCTTCCTACTCTAGAGAGCTTTCAAAACACAAGTTTCTAAGTGCCTGCTTTCACATTCAGCATGACGGGCCCCACTGGCTTCAAAGAAGCCTTTCCCTTTTAAGGACCTTTAGAGACTTTATTTCCTCTTATAAGAAGGTGAAGTGCTAATGGTCTTTTTTTCCCAAACAGCTTGACTTCTCCACTTCTTCTCCGAGCTGGAACTGGAGCTGCTAACCAAACTTTTAGTTGCTGGGATAATGAGCCCGTTCAAAGGTTGCGCTAGTCTCCGTTTAGCATTTGCGTTTAAGGTAAGGAGCCTGACAGATTGACTTTTTAGCTGCTTCCTCAATTAAGGCCTGACCATGGCTCAAGTCGGGACTGATTTCGCCCGTCTCTGAGGACGCCACTCGTGAAAGGGAAGAGCTAAAAACATTGACATTTATCAAACCAGATGCTCTTTTTTTGGATCCGCTGTCAGAGCGCCGCAGAACCAGCTCGGCTTCATTTTAAAGCAAAAGCGCTCAGCCGTTAGACAAAGCCCCCTAATTAAAAACGATGCTCATTATAGTTCATTTGCTAAGCCATGCCCAGGATCACGGACTGCTGGACATGTTTTTGAAAGCTGGGGCACTTCTTACGCCTACACACTCATCACCAGCAACACTAATACAAAGCTCACTTTAACCATACAAAGAAACAGTTTTAGCATTTCACATTTAATGAAACAGCTGAATACTGTATAGAGGGTACGCACATGACATCACTGCGGTCAGGCCCACTGAGTAGCAGAAAGACTGACTGAGTGGCAGCGTTAGTGTTCAGTGTGAAGGCAGAGCTCTTGTGTGGTTCACTGTAGGAATACACTCAATCACCATAAGAACACTTGCATAAGTAGTTGGACCCAGAAGGAATCAACCCACAGGACAGAAACTTGGTGGGTAGGATGTAAACGATTCAAGCAAGGACGGGCCTTATCGCTGTATCTGACTGACCCAACAGCCATGACAGTAGTAGTAATGGCCTCCAGGAGTCGTCCTGTTAGTGCCGGTATTATTGACAGATGGCTGCATGACACAGGAACGGTGGCCGAGAAGTGCGAAACAAATGAACATTTCAGAAAACAAAATAACAAAAATAAAAACTAATTTACAAGACGTGAAACACTTTTACCAGAACGAAACACTTTTTCAAACCGTGAATGGAAAGGGCGGGTCTAACACACAGGAAGTGCTTGTTGCGGACCCTTGTCAATCAAACTGTTTGGCGGTGGTAGAGTGGGTGGAGTTGGGGATGGTGACGACGCTAAAGCATGATTTGTCCGTTTGTAGCACGTGTTTTATCCAGCTGGCACGCTTCTGTTTGTCCTGGTGAAGGTCTTTAGAGTGTTTAAAGAGCAGACGGGAGAAAGAGACGAACAGGCGACTCTGAACCACGTGGGCTGTAAACAGTGGACTGTAAAAGCTCTCAGCCATTTTAAGCTAGCTAGCTGGTTCTCCAATACAGCTAGTGTTACAGCCCACTTACCTTCCTTAACATTTCCAGCTCTAAGTGGTTTAGACGTCGCCTGTTCATCTCTTACTTCCACTCACTCCACCACCGCCAAACAGTTTGATTGACAAGGGTCCGCAACAAGCACTTCCTGTGTGTTAGACCCGCGCTTTCCATCAGAATTCGGGGTTTGTAAAAGTGTTTCGGTACTGGTAAAAGTGTTTCACGTCTTGTAAATTGGTTTTTATTTTTGTAATTTCATTTTCTGAAATGTTAATTTGTTTTGCACTTCTCGGCCACCGTACGCAGGAATACATGCACTGAGACTGTCACGACAACTGCCTTCAACGTCCCCAAAGACTGCAATGGTGTCGTGCCAGACTGTCATGGAGTGACTCAGAATGGCAGCGGGTCATGTTCAGTGACGAGTCCCGCTTTTGTCTTGGTGGAGACGACCAACGAATCTGTGTGTGGAGGCACCGTGGTCAGCACCAAGATGAACGCTCTGTTGTCACATGTCAAGTGTCCAGAGAGCCTGGTGTCACTCCAGCTCCACCCCTACAGCACCATCTGCAGGAACTGTGTGAGAATATTCAAGCTGCATGAGATGGACTATTGGAGTATCTCTGACAGACTGAAGAAAGCTAAAGAAAAGAAAAACAGCCACATGGTGGTGAATTGCCGTTCCAATTTTATAGCTTCTGGTCCGAATTTGAGGTGCCACTTTAAATGGTTCAGCAGTCATAATAGCGCACGGCGCCAGACTGTTACTGCTGCACCATTTAAGTGGGAACGTGAAATTCAACAAGAAGTCAACAAATTGACAGCTTAATTCAGCTCCATATGGATCACTGCAAAATGCAGAAGCGACTGAAATCCNAGTCATAATAGCGCATGGCGCCAGACTGTTACTGCTGCACCATTTAAGTTGGAACGTGAAATTCAACAAGAAGTCAACAAATTGACAGCTTAATTCAGCTCCATATGGATCACTGCAAAATGCAGAAGCGACTGAAATCCAGGCACCGAAACATGGATTTACCATCGGCGTTCCGTGTCACGTGTGCAGGATTTTGGGGTAAAATCATCATCAATTAAAAATGACATTTCCTGTTATATTCTATGTACCTGTGAAGTTGTTATGTGCATTTATTAAGAATCATCCATGATGAAGATCTTTGGTCTACAAATAAAGGTGAGGGAGTGTTCAGGTGTTGAGGGGTATTTAATCATGCAAGATCAAGATCTTTGAGTGTTTATGGTTCTATATAGAACCATTTTCGTTTCTTTAGAACCCTTGAGGAAGCATCTTTTTTGAGTGTGTAGAAGAGAAGCATTTGTTAATGAACTTTAGGCTGATTTGACAATTCCGTCCAATCAAGTCCCAGCTGGTTGTTAATGTGTTGCTAGCCCAATGCCATTAAATTGCAGGTAGTTGCTAAGATGCTAGTTGCTAGACTGTTGCTATGGTATCCCACACAGTTGCTTAGGTATTACTAAAGGTTTCCATGGAATCCCATGCGGCTGCTATAGTATCTTAGGTGGTTGCTAAAGTCTTGCTAGGCCATTGCTATGTTATCCCAGGTGGTTTCTAAGGTGTTGCTAGGCTGTTTCTATGTCATCCCAGGTGGTTTCTAAGGTGTTGCTAGGCTGTTTCTATGTCATCCCAGGTGGTTTTTAAAATGTTGCTAGGCTGTTTCTGTCATCCCAGGTGGTTTCTAGGGTGTTGCTAGGCTGTTTCTATGTTATCCCAAGTGTTTTGTAAGATGTTTCTAGGCTGTTTCTATGTTAACCCAGGTGGTTTCTAAGATGTTGCTAGGCTGCTAAGGTATAAGGATGTTTCTATGGAAACACATCACTAGGTTGTTGCTATAGTATCTCAGGCTGACTTGACTGTGTACATAAATATATTCCCCATAAAGTTCACACTTAAAAAAGGTTCTTCAAGGGTTCTTTAGGAAAGAAAACGGTTCTATATCGAACCATAAACCAAAAAAAAAAAACAGCTCTTTGTATGATTTAAGGGTTCTCTGCATTACAGTTCTTCAAAGTGTTGGAAAATGTAGTGTATATGGTTCTATAGAGAACCTTTTTGAAAAGGGTTCTAAATATGTGAAATGTGAAATTAACTTTAGTTCGAAATTCGGAAGTACTAAAGCCCCCCGAGTGAACGCTCTGCAAAGCCTTTCCGGCAAAGCAACGCTGCCTATGAAAGAACGCATTTGTGGACGGAGCATTGATATTCCAATTTAGGCGCGTCCTGGTCAGGTTCACTGTTTATCCGGTGATTTTCCACAGTGTGTGGCAATTGTTTTTTGCACAAGGCTGGATCTACGCTCCGCTGGGCACAGCGTCTATGCTCCCTGCTTTGTCCGGCTTTGTTGTTGATGTTGTTAGCGTTAGCTCCTATCAGGGTCATCTGATTCAAAGTGACACGGAGCCGAAACTGTGGCACACTACTGGCCTGCTCTGCATCGCCTCCAGACAAGCATAAACAATACAAGGTGTATGTGACAAGTCAACCTGTATCAACATAATACAGTCCAGAACAGGCCAGTTTTTTTCTGTCCCCATTATGAGGAGCACCCACGAACAGCAAAGACAGAAGACTGAGAACATGCTCCGGCTAGAAGAACAGCGCAAGCCTTCCATGTGAAAGCCCGTCCATGCATAAATCCCCTCTGTAATGGGCATAATCCTTTAAGTCGGAGGCCTCCAGAGAATGCCGGACACATGGACACATACACGCAAATGCTAAATGGTCAGTCAGATTAAAGGGCAGATACAAAAAGAAAATCTCAGCCTTAACACAAATCAATGGAGATTTTAGGTGATTAGGATTTTTCCCCAGGAACAAACCCCAAAAGACCCCGTTTTCTTAACGCAGATAACCAGACATGCAGTGTATGGACAAAAGTATAGGGACACTGCTCCTAATTACTGACTTCAGGTGTTTCAGCCACACCCGGGTGTATTAAATCAAGCTCATAGTCATGTAGTCTCCATAGATATACCTTGGTAGTAGAATGGGTCATTACCAAGAGATCAGTGGCTTTAAACGTGTGTGTGAAATTAGTATCTCGCTAGATCTACCCCAGACAACTGTGAGTCTAGGAATAACAACAGCTCAGCCATGAAGCAGTAGACCACTGAGTGCTGAAGCACATACCATGTAAAAATCACTCGCTCCAAACTGCCTCTGGAAGCAACATCAGAACAAGAACTGTACATCAGGAGCTTCATGAAATGGAATTCTGTGGCCAAGCAGCTACACGCAAGCCTAAGAACACTATGCACAATGCCAAGTGATGGCTGGAAAAGGCATAAGGCCCACTGCTACTCATCTCTGGAGTGATGAATCATGCTTTAGTATCTGGCAGTCTGATGGATGAATCAGGGTTTGTTGGATGCCAGGAGAAACGCTACCTACCGATTGCATAGTGTCCACAGTAAAGTTTGGTGGAGGGGAAATGATAGTCTGGGGCAGTTTTTAGGGTTTGGGTTTTCCAGTGAAGGGTGGTGTTATTGCTACAGCACACAAAGACATTCGTGTGCTACATAATTATATGCTTCCAACTTTGTGGCAGCAGTTTGGGGAAGAACTTTCCTTGTTCCAGCATGAGCACAAAGCCAACTTCTTAAAGACATGGTTTGAAGAGTCTGGTGCGGAAGAACGCCAATGGCCTACACAGAGCCCAGACTTCAACACAGAGCCCCGACTTCAACCTCACTAAACACCTTTGGCATGAAATGGAACATTGATTATAAGCCAGCTCTTTTAATGCCAAATTTGAATGGTGTTTTTTTAACTCTCCATTCAGAAAGTTCCATCACCTGGGAAAGTGTCATTCCGGCACTGTTGGGGAATGACAGCCTGTCAGTGTTAGTCAGAGAAGGACGTCTGAAGAGGGTGAGGTGTGATCAACATGCTTTCTTTAGCAATTAACAAATCCATTACAGTCAGAAGGACGAGCAGAAACGTCTAATGGCAAATTAGGCAGGAATGCTCCTGTCTGACCGCCGAAAGACCATGCCTGATAATTACACTCTCTCTCACAATCTCCCTCTCTTTCCTTAACACTTCTCTGTGCTCTCTCTCTCTCTTTTTCCCATACCTATTCTTCTCTCTCTGTCTCCCTCTCTCTCTTTCTTTCCCATGCCCTTTCTTCTCTCTCTTTTTTGTTTCTTTCTATTTTTCTTTCTGCCTGTCCCTCTCTCTCTCTCTCTCTCTCTCTCTCTCTCTCTCTCTCTCTCTCTCTCTCAATCTCCCTCTTTCTTTTACATCTTTTTGTCCTGGATCCCTCTTCTACATCTCTCTCTCTCTCTCTCTCTCTC
>CM067496.1:592619-620336 GCA_034552555.1 Semaprochilodus insignis | reverse complement strand
CTCTCTCTCTCTCTCTCTCTCTCTCTCTCTCTCTCTCTCTCCCCTGTTCTCAGTATCTCTTTTTGGCTCTATATTTTTGTGACTTTCTCTCAATTCTTTTGTGGTTTTCCTCTCTTCCTCTCTCTTTCTCTCTCTCTCTCTGTCCCCCCTTTCTGTCTTTCACTCTATATTCTTTTGTCCTCTCTCTCTTTTTCTTATTTTCTTCTGCCTCTTTGTCTCCCCCCTCTCTTCTCTCTCCCCCTCTATTTTTCTTGCATCTTTCTCTATTCATTTGCGGTCCTACTCTCTCTCTCTCTCTCCCTCTGTGTCTCTCACTCTATATTCTATGTCCTCTTTCTTTTTTCTGCATCTCTTTCTCTCTCTCTCTCTCTCTCTCTGTGTCTCTCTCTCCTGTTCTTCAGTATCTCTTTTTTGGCTTACTATTTTTCTTCTACTTGTCTTTCTCTCTATTCTTTTGTGGTCTCCTTTCCTCTCTTCCTCTCTCTTTCTGCTGCATATTCTTTTGTCCTCTCTCTCTTTCTTATTTTTTTCTGCCCCTTGTCTCCTTTTGCCTTCTCTCTCTTTTTGTTGCATCTTTCTCTCTTTTCTTTTGCAGTCCTACTCTCTGTCTCTCTCACTGGTCCTCCCTCTCTGGGTCTCGCTCCATATTCTTTTGTCTTCTTATTCTGCGTCTTTGTCTCCTTATTCATCTCTCTCTCTCTCTCTCTCTCTCTCTCTCTCTCTCTCTGTCTCTCACTCTATATTCTATGTCCTCTTTCTTTTTTCTGCATCTCTTTCTCTCTCTCTCTCTCTCTCTCTCTTTCTCTCTCTCTCTGTCTCTCTCTCTCTCTCTCTCTTTTTGTTGTGTCTTTCTCTCTTTTCTTTTGCAGTCCTACTCTCTGTCTCTCTCACTGTCTCTCTCCCTCTCTGTGTCTCGCTCCATATTCTTTTGTCTTCTCTCTTTCTTTTTTATTCTGCGTCTTTGTCTCCTTATTCATCTCTCTCTCTCTCTCTCTCTCTCTCTCTCTCTCTCTCTCTCTCTCTCTCTCAGATCACCATGTTTAAAGGCCACAGCACAATATCTGGAAATCACTCAGAAGCATGTCACACGCGCTCAGCACCCCTGCGCTTTGATTGGCCGATTAGCCAGAGGCGCTTTGTGGCGATTGGTCATTTGACTTGGACTCCTGGTGTCTGGCGGCAGCGGATGGTTCACGCCTGACTGATTTAGCTTAGCAGGAAAAGAGCGGCGCCATTTTTCCTCTGCGTGGGCAAAGGTTACACACACACACACACATACACACACACACACACACACACACACACACACACACACAAACACACACACAAAGACACAAACTCTCTGGACCTCCATATGGAGCAGGCGGAGATAATGACTGTCTATTAACCTGCAGTGATCATCCAGCCCATGTAATATTCTCCTCTGCTTCAAAAACTGCTTTCATATGCACTTTAGGGTCAAACACAATGGCCTCTGTAATGAGATAAACCCTGGAACCATGCTCACACTTACACCGGGCACTAGGATTCATTTCACTTGGTCATGTGTTAAGTCTGCTGGTCTATTTTTAATGAGCCTGAAGTGATATTCAGCATAAATGAGCATTTGTGAAATTCCACCCCATAAATGTAGCTAGTCAGCCTTGATATATTTGGTATTTGAGGCCTGAGATACGAGGCTAATGTAGCTATCAAACAGTTCAGGAGACTCACTTTCAGTTCCTCTAAGAAATTTGTAGCCACACCTCCTAAGTTCAGTCTTAGAAATTGGTTTAGCATCTTTGCTTTTCTTCTCACGGTGGAAGGATGGACAGAAACACCTGTGGATCTTTTCAAATCTGTAGCAGGAGTGGAGCTTGAAGTTGTCCTCTCTTTTAAAGATGAAAGCTTTAAATTGGGTCATATTATGAAAGAATCACTTTTTTATGGGTTGCCTAGATCAGAAAAGCCCTTCCTACATCAAGTGGGTGCTCCTTAGAATGGCTGCTCCCACAGCTTCAGAACTCCCCTAGCAAAGGGGTGTCTTATTCACTTCAGCTTCTGGTTCAAATTTCTTGTTCCGCCTTTAATGATGCAGCAGTTACATTCTGGAACCTCAGGCTACCTGAAATGTCTTGTGTTTTGAGCTAGCTAATGCTAACAGCTGAGGTAACATATTAACAGACATGTAATGTTCTAGAAAGTTATTGCCATCTAACACTAGCAATAACAGTGGAGGTACTATATTAATGGAGATGTAATGTTCTAGAAAGTTATTGGCATTATGCACTAGCACTAACAGCTGAGGTACTATATTAATGGAGATGTAATGTTCTAGATAGTTCTTGCTGTTTAGCACTAGCTAACTAACAGCTGAGGATATATATATATTAACTATGATGTAGTGTTCTAGATAGCTCTTGATGTTACTCATTGCAGGATCCACAATAACGTTAATGCAACTGGTTAGTTGAATGTCTGCAAGATGAACTTCATCTGGTCAGCAGGTGAAAGTAAATGTGTACTGGGGTCGGTACACCGTGGAAGAGGGGGCGGAGTCAGCAGTGGCTCATTATCATTTAAAGGAACAGACCCTCAAACCAGCCGTTCTGTACAGGGCTGTTTAAACAGGGGGAGAAGGATCCGTGCTGCTTTATACTTGGGCTATTCTGACCAAGGCACGTAAAGCAGTAGAACACGTCACCTTTAAATCTGACCTCCAGATGATAGAAGCCTGGGGGATGTTTATTATATTGCTGTCTTGTATATTTGTTGGGTTGCTTTTATCCGAAATTCATTCTTCCGGTGGTAATCTTAACCAAAGTGGAGCTGCGGTGAGAGACTCTGATCGAATATGGCCCCATGACTCATTTCAGATTCCCCATTATGGGCCGCAGTCAGACATTACGCTTTGGTCCAATTCGTTTCTCAGCATTACACCTGTTTGTGATTTATCAGGGTCCCGCGGGCTGGAACGGGCATATTGGTTATATTGATTTTCTGTTCGGTTTTATGGTCATATCGTGTAGGTGGTGGTGAGTGGGGTGGGGTTAGCGGGGCGGGGGGGCTTTTTAAACGTCCTGAAACTCTATGATGGTGGATTATCGATGGCGTCTCTTTAATAACACTCTCTCGATGCCCCGCAGTTTGCTCCTTGTTAAATTGAAGGCAGGTAGAGTGGCCAGAGAAACAAAGCCCACAATTACAGCTCATTAAAAAAACATTACCTGGTCATTAGAGGTCAGTGTAGAGTATTAGCATGAAATGCAATCTACCCATGTGCAGTTCACCCGGAGCAGTCATTGCTCTTGTCCTGTTCGGCATGTATCATAATATACAACACAGCAAACACCCAGCATCTCATCAGACACCAACAGTACTGGCAGAAAGAGCGATGGAATACTAAAGGGCTGCTTTTAGTTTAGGAAGTACTGTTCTAGATAGTTCTTGACATTTAGCACTAGCTAACACTAACAGCTGAGATAATATATTAACAGAGATGTAATGTCCTAGAAAGTTATTGCCTTCTAGCACTTGCGATAACAGCTGAGGTACTATTTCAATGGAGATGTAATGTTCTAGAACGTTCTTACCAGTTATAGCTAGCTAACACTAACAGCTGAGATAAATATTTTAACAGAGATGTAATGTTCTAGAAGGTTATTGGCGTGCACTAGCACTAACAGCTGAGGTACTATATTAATGGAAATGTAATGTTCTAGATAGTTCTTGCTGTTTAGCACTAGCTAATAACAGTTGAGGATATATATATTAACTCTGATGTAGTGTTCTAGATAGTTCTTGGTGTTACTCATTGCAGGATCCACAATAACCTTAAAGCAATTAGTTAGCTGAACGTCTGTAAGATGAACTTCATCTGATCAGCAGGTGAATAAGGTGAGAGTAAATGTGTACCTGGGGTCGGTACACTGTGGAAGAGGGGGCGGGGTCAGCAGTGGCTCATTATCATTTAAAGGAACAGACCCTCAAACCCTCAGACCCTCTTGTATCATAATGTACAGCACAGCAAACAACCAGAATCTCATCAGACACCAACGGTACTGGCAGAAAGAGCGATGGGAATACCAAAGGGCTGCTTTTAGTTTAGGAAGTACTGGCGCTGAGTTTGAATTTATGCTTTTATCAAGCTTTAAAAAAAAAAGTATGGAAAGTGCAAATTCTAAAATTTCCATCCACACCTCATTTGCATTTGCAAATAGAAGAGCATCATGAAAATTCACTATGGTGGGTTGTAGTAGCTATGGCTCCTGAAATGAATGAATAATTTATAATGATTCTACTCTCAACTGCTATGGTGCATTATAATAACTAATGCCATTCTTGCACTGCACATTCAAAGAACTCACTCAAAGGAGAGCCAGTGGAACCTTGAGTGAAAGCTGGAACTGTCATCATAATGCAATTATTATTATTTTTTCTTTTTTGGTTATTTTATTAATGATTATAAGTTTAAAGTAAAACATAATTTGGCTTATTTGCTATATTGCTTAATACACTCATTATCACTCATCACTGACTTATTTGCTAAACATTTTTGATGATGAGTGTAATTATGATGTGTGATGATGAGTTGTCATATAGGATTCTTATTAAAAATCTAAGAATAATAAGTCACTGTTGAATTACATCCAAAAGCCCTCAGTGGTAGCTGTAATTATACTGAATAGCAGAATATGCTATGATAATGTTATTTTATGTTATTATATTAAACAAGATTTCAGACTAGAGTCTATTAGTGAAGTACTGTATAGTACTGTATGTAGTACACAGTAAAGCATGTATTTAAGTAAGTAGTTACCCAAATACTAATGTACTGTATAGCTCAGGGTTAAAGTGAAGTAGGAAAAGCAAGATTTCCCCACCAAAAAATGACAAGGAGCCACAATAAAACCCCCTTGGAGGAGATTCAGATGGGCAGTAATGTCCCACTCCCTCAAAAGCAGTGCATGTGTGCATGCAAAGCCAAGTGAGCATCAACATGCAAGTTGGAGCAAAGATCAGACCTCTCTGAATACAACTCATCTCAGCAGCCGCTCTCAGGAGAACAGACTGGCAATGAGAGCATCTCTCTCTCTCTCTCTCTCTCTCTCTCTCTCTCTCTCACCCTCTCTTTATTACAGTAAGTATAATGGCTGCAGGCCACCGCTCTCGGGTGTGCATCCCACCACTCTGGCTTTATCAGCCGACGTTACTGCACACGCTCTAATGTGCAGCACTAGATTGAAACGGGCGACTTCTAGACCACGGCCTCGAGGATAAAGCACAGCCAGTCACAAAGAGTGAGACAGAGAGAGAGAGAGAGAGAGAGAGAGAGGACTGAAAAGAAGAGGAATTAGTGGTGTAAATCTCTGACCTTAGCAACTGATTCTCTAACAAATCAATTTAAAAAATTAATTTTACAAATAAAAAAAAAGCATTGCTGATTTTTAGTCTGCTATATAATTGTTGCCCAAGCTCCATTCTATATTTCATCATTCTTTTTCAATATGTTAAATAAAAAACAAATAAATAGTAACTTTACATTCATATAGCAGTGTCCCATTACTTGTGGCCATGCAGAGCAACTTTGTGCAGAGCACCGTGGGAGTGCTGGAGTGCTGGAGTAACTCCTTGTAATCTTGTAAATAGCTGTGCCTGTTATCTTACATCTGTGTAAATATGTTTCTTGTGATATTCTGTGCTGGGCTGTAAGGCCGTAGTGCAGTGCTAGTGCCTACAGTCAAGTTTAATTCTATAGCTAGAGGTGACCTGCCTGTTATCTTGGCCATTTCAGGGTGGCAGGTTCTCTTCTGCTGCTGGGTTGAATAAAAGAGCATTTGCTTAACGTGCTTTGTTTCCCAAGACGTCTTCTACGGTGACTTTACAGTTGGTGTCAGAAGTGGCGGAGTAAGTTGCTTCCATAAACCCAGGAGCAAAAATCATGAGACGAGGGAACGATCCTGGTGGGGTACTGCAAGGAAGAGCAGCAAGGACGGGTAGCAAAGACCTCGGTGGAGGCAGCATGATAAGGCTCAGGGCAGGAAAGGGACGATGCCCAGTGAGGATGCCTTGCTGTTGGCCGGTGACTAAGACTTGCAGGCAGCACGGCACCCTGTTGGCGTGGTTGGAACTCTAGTGTACACAAGCAGCAACCTCGCTAGCATTTATGCCACAGTGGGTGGCGAAGGAAGCAGAGAGAGCCCGAGAGAGTGGCACTGCTGTTGCCGCCCCCATTCAGCAGTGCAAGGACTGGCACTGGGAGCAACAAGCAATCTGTTTTAATGTTATTACAATTGATTATACATACACACACATATATATATATATATATTATGTATATATTATGTTATGTATATATGGCATTCCAAACTTCAAGCAGCTGAATCCTCACTTACAGACTGACACATTTTGAAATCTCTAGAACTGATACGGTGTGAAAATAAGAGATATAGGGAGTAAAGAGCGATGCCTTAGAGAAGAGCATTGTGGTTATGAGTGCGTGTAGACAGGATGTGCGAGTGCGTGACTGAGACAGAGACTCAGACAGAGATGACCTAGATACCTTCAACCCTCATAAATCATCATACAACCATATTTTCCTTCTCATGTCCATGACTGAACCGGAGCCATTCCTGGAGTTCGGTTCCTATTGTGTGTTTAAACCTATGAATCATATTTCACATCGTTATTCTATTTCTCAGAGCCATAATTAGCATATCGGGTTTAACCGCTTAGCCAGTGAGCGTATAACATTGCAAGTGGAGACATCTCTCCTGAGTTATGCCGTCTATATGGAAATACTAAAATGCTAACGTTTCACAACTTTGGCAGCTCTAAATCTATATGAAACTGTTTCTGGCACCAGTGATGAGGAGCTATACTGTTATTTAACCACAAAACACTGCACAGTTATCACTGCATCGTTTCTTTCTGATAATTATGATTTATAGCTCATTAAAGGTCTGTGGGAAGCGCCGATTCGAAATCCTTGATCCATGCCACATTTACATTCCTAACATGCCATTCATGACATTAAACAGAGGTCAAAAACGCAAACCCACACCTGTAATTACCCAATGCAAATTGAATTAATTGGAGACCACCCATCATTTAAATTCCATTCAGAAATGCCATTAAGAAGTTGTTCATTTTTCAGCATCAGGAAATAAAAGCGAATTTTATGTACACGCCTCAGCTGAGTATAATATCAGAAGTTTAGTGTCATTTATTTCGTCCACTCTTTACCTTTATCACAGCTTCCAATGTTTTCAGGAGACTCGGTTTCAGTTTCTCAAACGGCCGTAACTCCATAAGTTCAGTCTTTAAAGTTGGTTGAGCATTTTCTGCTTCTCATTGCCCAAATAATTCCAAACACATTCAGTGATGTTGAGGTCTGGACTTCAGGGTGGTCAGTCCATTGTTCTGAGAAGAACAGCAGCTTCTTTGTTTGGTGTGTTTATCTTATTTTCTCAGCAAGGAGCTTCTTGACCGCTACAAGAGCACTAAGTTGTCTTCTCATATTCAAAGGATGGACAGAAGCTTTGAATTGTCTTCTCACAGTCGAAGGATGGATAGAAAGACCTGTGGATATTTTGTTCAGATCTTAAGTAAGGGTGGAACTTCATGTTCTTCGTTCTTTCAAAGATGAAACCTTAAAAAGTGCTCTTAATCTGATGGGGTGTCACAGTTCCGGGTCTCCCCACCTCTTCCGCTCTCCCAGACTTCACTTCCCAGAGGGCTACACTCGAGGACGTCACTCCCACGTGCTCCCGATCGGGATCTCCGATTTCCTCCGGCTCTCCGGAGTTTTAGCCCAGCTGCACCCCATGTGTTCCAATGGTTCCCCGCAAAGCTCTGCCGACTTCGTTAGCAATTCTGAGCGTTCTTTCTGATTTACTGTGTCTGGTTTTGACTCCCTTTTGTTTTCCAACTACCCCTTTTGCTAATTCCTCTTATCGTGTGGTTGTTTCTCTCTGGTATTCGATCTCCGCTCTGGCCTTTCTCTCTCTCTATAGCCTTACCATTCTAACTCGGTTGCCTCCGCTGGCTGCTTTTTCCCGGTTCCGACCTGTACCTGTCCCTGACTACGTTTCTTGCCCTACTTGTTTGCTGGCTCTGTATTGCTGCTTAATTGGTTCACTACTTGGTATAACTATAAACTACCTTGGCTTTTAACTCTGCGAGCGTCGATTCAGAGTCTTTTGCCCTGACATGGGGACAGTGTTGGTTTAGGTCTGCCAGGTCTTCCAGGTGGTTGTTAGGAATGTGCTGTTAGGAATCTTTTCCTTTGACTTCTTCTTCCTTTAGCGAGATTATTTTAAATCTGATCTCATCAGAAAACTTCCTGATTGAATGTGAATGAACAACGTGTACTTAATGGCTTTGGAGAATTAAACAAATGAAAGTCATTTTGCACAGTAATACACTGTATACACCGTATATCAAATATATTACTAAATTAACTAGAAGGTCAAACTGCTTGATCCAGGCTTGAGGCTACTGACACAGTAGTGTCATGAACAGACAAATAAATAAACACAACGTACCTCCCAGTGTGGCTGAGATGAGGATATGGGTGCCATATTTTTTGATGATGGTGTCAATGAACTGCTGGGTGGAGGGCCGTCTTCCCAGCAGCCTCATGCTCCTCTGGAATTCGGGCATGAGTGGGACGGGGTTACGGATCAGATCCCGCCTCTCGATGGCCGTGTTCCTCACCTTCCAACGTGCAAACTCCCTGCAGAGCAAACCAAAGGCCGTTATATGACCTTGTGGAAGTGGAAGTTACGATATGCCATCGTTACTGTGATAAATTGCATATGTGTTCATGTGTATGTGAGGGACATGGTCAGGACATCTAGAACACTGTGGGGAGTCCATAACAGCACTGTTGACCCTGCTTATTGTATAATTTTGACTTTTAATTTTAATTGTGGCATTTGGTAGATAACAGCGGTGGATGAAGTCATGTACTTTAAGTTAAAGTAAGGTAAAATAAATTCCTCCCTTTAGACCTCCACTTGAATGTATTTGCCTTCAAATGTACTTAAGTATGGAAAGTAAAAGGAGCATGGTTTTTCATGGCTCTAATGTCCTATTATCATTTCTGGAATAAGATTCTCACTTAATCAACTCATTTTTGGTGGAAAGTCTCTAGTGTCACTCTCGGTCCACCAGTCTTTAATAGAAGGTCATTAATTAGTCTGACACTGATGTCTATTCATATGATCATAAGCTCAAAACACTGAAGGAGAACAGTTTCCATTAGCTAGGACCAAGCTCTGTCCAACAGGTCACAACAAGCTCAAAATAAAGTGCATGCCGTACCATGATCGGTGGGCTCGCTTCATGCTTCTTTAGTTTCGACATGTCATGTTTTTATACACACATGAGCTAGAAGGAACCCCAGATTCGCATAATGTAGTGGAGTAAAAAGTCAGATATTTATCTCAACGGATAATTAAAATCCACCAAAATGGGAATACGTGAGTAAAGATGCATGAAAAAGCTACTTAAGTACAGTAACCAATTACATTTACTTCCGTACTGTGCACCACTGGCATTTAATAATACGATGCAACATGTATTAGAATAATATGGAAGCATGATAACAAGTGTTGACCAACTAACATGAAGTAATGCATTAGCTAACATGAAGTAATGCTAACAATGGTTAACTAATGTTAAGTAAACATGTAGCAACTGCATTAGTTAATGTTGTTTTCACATGAAATGTTGACATACTTAACATCAAGTAATGTATTTGTTAATGTGAACAATAACAGAGGTGCTACATTAATAACGGTTAACTACTGTTCAGTAAACGAGTAACAACTGCATCAGTTCTTGTTCTTATCTTTTGCTCATGTACTACAGTCATGCCTAAAGGTTGAAATAAGCAGTGTTAAGTAATAGCTTAATTGGCTGTAATGACACTTAAGCAGTGGTAGCCAGTTAACATATAATGTCTTCAACCATCATGATTTGCCCTAATGACCTCGAGTCTATTTTAAGGATGGACCCATTGTTACAGACATACTGTAGCCCACGTAACTGGCTAGTGCTTCTGGCCTCTAGAAGCTTGTGAGGCATTGCCATGCCAATAACCATGCCAAGAGGATCACGGCCCCCAGAAAAAGGTCTAGTCATGTTGCTCATAATCATTGTTCATTAGTTTATGGTATGTGTTTATTGTGTCATTTCGTGTTGGGGTGCAGGTTTGGTTGGTGTGTTTTGTACGGTGGCCGAGAAGTGCAAAACAAATTAACATTCCAGGAAACAGGAAAATTACAAAAATAAAAACAAATTTACAAATGAAATTTTCAATTTTACAAGGGCAAAAAAAAATTACATTTCAGAAAACAAAATTACAAAAGTAAAAACAAATTTACAAGGCGTGAAACACTTTTACCAGTACCGAAACACTTTTACAAACTGCGAATTCTGAGGAAAGGGCGGGTCTAACACACAGGAAGTGCTTGTTGCGGACCCTTGTCAATCAAACTGTTTGGCGGTGGTAGAGTGGGTGGAAGTAAGAGATGAACAGGCGTCTAAACCACTTAGAGCTGGAAATGTTAATGAAGGTAAGTGGGCTGTAACGCTAGCTGTAGTGGAGAACCAGCTAGCTAGCTTAAAATGGCTGAGAGCTTTTACAGCCCACTGTTTACAGCCCACGTGGTTCAGAGTCGCCTGTTCGTCTCTTTCTCCCGTCTGCTCTTTAAACACTCTAAAGACCTTCACCAGGAAAAACAGAAGCGTGTCAGCTGGATAAAACACGTGCTACAAACGGACAAATCATGCTTTAGCGCCATCACCATCCCAAACTCTACCCACTCTACCACTGCCAGTTTGATTGACAAGGGTCCGCAACAAGCACTTCCTGTGTGTTAGACCCGCCCTTTCCCTCAGAATTCGCTATTTGTAAAAGTGTTTCGGTACTGGTAAAAGTGTTTCACGTCTTGTAAAATTGTTTTTGCTTTTGTAATTTTGTTTTCTGAAATGTTAATTTGTTTGCCCTTCTTGGCCACCGTAGTTCTGTGTGAGGATTGATCACCTTCAGGGTGAAGCAAGGGGTTAGTGGGGACCTCGCCTGTAAAATCAGTGCTTTGGTGTTTAATAAACAGTGCTCCTTGTGGTGGAATGTTGGCCTCCACCGTGCCGTGTAGTACTCCATGGCAATGCTACAGTGGTGTCAGAAGTGGTATAGTGCACCTTCGTGGCAGGAGCTACAGCACACCTCCTACAGTGGTGCTACAGTAGTGGAATTTTCTGGTCTAAGACTGTCAGTATTGATGGTGGGAGGAATTTTTGGAAAACTACAAATGCTTTGAGGTGGATTCATTAGGGCTAGCTGCTTTCTGGCTAATGGAGAAGGAAGGAGGGGGGGACTCCTAGGAAGCCTAGGAAGCCGAAGTCATTGTTTTACTGGATTTCTTTACCATCATGGGGGATTCCCAGTGGTGATGTGTTCACATGGTGCCTGTGGGTGTTGTAGTTTAACTGAAGAATACTAAATCTTGAATTCAGTATTCCAAATTTGAATGATTCACTGCTGAGATAATGAACACTACACAACATAAAGACATCAAATGCATGTTTTAGGTTCCTCTCTTTAAGAGGAAAAGAAAAGAAGAAAACAGCTGCAAACAGATGCGGTTGCTGTGCACAGTTGCGCTCAAAGGGTGGAGAATGCAGAACTTCCACTGCTGAGGATTCATGCAGTTGAGAAAAAATCAGTTTAATGAGGACTATCTAAGACTGCCTTCAGTGCAGTCTGACATCATTTCTTTTGGGGCCAACAAAAGTGACATTTTTCAGGAGCATCAGAAGGTACGGTCCAGATGTGTGTGCATAAGTAATCGAGCAAAGGCAACAAGAACTGATGGAGCATGAAGATGAAGAGCCTGAACTGTGTTTATCCCTGGGAAAACAAAACAACAAAAAAAAAGGTGATAGAAAATAAACTGGAATCTTAATGAAGGCACTCACAATGGTATCTCCTCAAAACAATTACCAGCTTCTGGCTATTTCTTTTTGTGACTGTTGTCTTAACTAAGTAAGCAGTGATGAACACACTTGATTTCTGCCAGAGGCCAAATTTTAGACTTGCTAATTTTTCTCAAGATAAGTATCTAGTTTGAATTCAAACATAGGAAGAGAGGTTTGTACGCTGCATTGGTCCTAAATAACTCAGTGTAGTTTGACAGCAATGTAAACATACCATTTTAAAGGGGCATTTTGGCCATAATGAGTGTTTTATAAGTTGATTCTTGTGTCATGTACTGTTTTGTAGAATCTACTGACATTATTCAATGTTCTCTCCCTATGACACACCGATACGCAAATACATCATACAGTCACTGAGAATTTCCACCTTAGCGACCAAGAAATCTTGACCACTAGCATTGCCATTGATGTAGGAGCTAATAAATACAAATATGATTTAAAACAGTTATTTCAACAAGTCACCCTTAAATATCCTCCCCAAGTATAGCTTGTAGTTTCTCAAAGGTTCTTCCCATCTTCAAGATGCACATGGCCAAAAGTTTGCAGACACCTGACAATCACATCTATGTGAGCTTCCTGGACATCCGGTTCCAAAACCATGGCCATTAATAAGGAGTTGCCTCCATTCTTCTGGGAAAGCTGTATACAAGATTTGGGAGTCTGTCTGTGGGGTTTTGTGCCCATTCAGTCTAAAGAGCATTCGTTGGCCTAACTCAGGATTGATGTTCCAGTTCATCCCATAGGTGTTGAGGTCAGGGCTCTGTACAGGCCACCAGAGCTCCTACACACCAAACTCCTCAAACCATGTCTTTATGGAGCTGGCCTTGTGTACAGGCGCACAGTCATGCTGGAACAGGAAGAGTCTTGCCCAATCTGCTGCCACAAAGTTGGAAGCAGATAATTGTTTAAAATGCCTTCGTACGCTGGAACTAAGGAGTCCAAACCCTGATATACAGCCCCTGGTGATTATTCCCCCTCCACCAAACTTTACTGTTGGCAGTATGCATAGCCAAACCCTGATTCATCCATCAGACTGCTAGATAATGAAGTATGAGTGTTGAAGTATGGTGCCCACACTTGGCATTGTGTGCAGTGATCTTAGGGTTGTGTGCAGCTGCTTGGCCATGGAAACCCATGGTACAGTTCTTGTTCTTGCTTCCAAAGGCAGTTTAGAACTCTATAGTGTGTAACGCAACAGAGAACAGATGATTTTACATGCACTTAGTAGCTCTACTCTGCAAGTTTGTATAGTTTACCACTCGTGGCTGAGCTTTAAGCCATTTCTGTAATACTAATAATAATAATAATAATAATAATAATAATAATAATAATAATAGCATATGCAGATGTCTGGGGCAGATCTAGCATGGCAGAATGTCTTGTGTAAAGCCTATAGACTCCTCAATACGACCCATTTTACAGCCAATATTAGTCTACGGAGACTGCAGGGCTATGTGTTTGATTTATGCACCCGTGGCTGAAGCACCTGAACTCAAAAGTTAGGAGGAGTGTCCACATACTTTTGACTGTGTAGTGTACATCATCAGACAGGGAGTAGGGACTGTAGTGTTTACTGCAGCACTACTGTAAGAAAGTAGTTGGGTTTATATGTTACAATATATTTAGCAATATGCCCAAGTTGTTTTCTGAAGTGCTAGATGGGCCCTATGGATTGATGCTGTAGTTGAACCTGACATAGAAGGTTTTATTGGATGTGTCAGGTGTAAAGAACCTCATAATATACAGATCCCACAGCAATTAAAGCTTCTTCCTACACCTGTATGCCCAAGGCAAAAACCACTATTTTTTGAAAGCGTGAAAGAGTAACATTATCAAAAGGTCTGAGACACAGTAAGAGGCTTGAAGTGGTTCATTAAGCTTTGAAACGGCACCAATGAGTCATCTCCATGGAGATACCCAGCATCAGCACCGGCCACCACTTGAGTTTCCATTCGCCCTCAGGAGATCCGTTAATCATTAGGACGGTAGAAGGGAAGTAACCAGGGACGGGGGTGATGGCCCTCGAGGATTTGTAATTTACCTGAGCTGAGGATGTGGCGCAGAACCAACAGTCATTTTATCCACGATTTTCAGCTCCTTCATCAAATATCACGGTAAACTACCCCATCACATAAACAGCACTTAAAAGGTTCCGTCTTCGAGAGAAAAGGAGTCCATCAAGCTCCAATCTTGCTTCAGATCTAGAGACATCCACAGGAGTTTCTGTCCGTCCTTCCACTGTGCAAGACAACTCAACACCATGGGTCTGAAAGGATATGTAGCTGTTCAAGAAGCTCCTCACTGAGAAAAGTAGATAAACACATTAAGCTAAGAACAACAGATTGACCAGCTCAGAGTCCAGACCTCTACATGGCTAAATGTGTTTGGGACGATATGGATTGTGAGTAGGAGAACATGCAACCAGCGTGTAAGACTGAACTTTGCTGGTGTGGAAAATATCTGAATGCCTTTTCCCAGACACAATAATTGCAGAAATGATATTATGCACAGCTGTTGAGGTTTTTGTATATTCTATTAACATTGTCTTGTCTTTAGGGGCAAAAAATGACCTGCCACTGTGCTTAACAGAAGAGAAACCCTTCCTTTTTCAACTGGGCTGATTTCAGGTTGTTTCTTCATGCAATAATAGATTGACAGATTCGTAGATGCTTAATACACTCATCACCAAAAGAATAGTTGCACCCAGAAGTAAGTGTCGAATTGCAATGCTATTGGGAAGGAACATAAAGGTTACCAGGATCAATAACTGATGATCATTTTAGACTGATATGATCAATATTTATTGAGCTACACATACAGAAGTCTGTCTCTCAGTATGGCGTCGGGCCGCCGTGTTTGCTAACCCAACATGCCACACGTCTCGGCATGGAGTTGTAGAGGTTCCTAATGATGTCCTGTGATAATCCATCCCATGCAGCTTGAATATCCTCACACAGTTCCTGCAGATGGTGCGGTAGGGGTGGAGGTGGAGTGAGACCAGGCCTTCTGGTCGTGTGACGTGTGACAACAAACCGTTCATCTTGGTGCTGACCTCGGTGCCTCCACACACAGATTTGTTGGTCGTCTCCATCAAGACAAAAGCGGGACTCATCACTGAAGATGACCCGCTGCCATTCTGAGTCACTCCGTGACAGTCTGGCACGACACCATTGCAGTCTTTGGCAACACTGACATGATATTAAGGACAGTCGTCACAACAGTCCTAAGTGGTGCAGTCGTCTGCCAATGGCGCTAACACTAACTGGATGACTCATGGAGGGCATCACTGCTCGCTGAATATCCACAGTCGTGGTTGTTGGGTCAGTCAGATACAGCAATAAGTCCCATCTTGCTTACGCCATGGCCGAGAATGAAACTTGAATCATTGGCATGTCTCACAATGTCAAACCTGCCCACGTTTCAATTCAGTCGGTTGTTTTCCTCTGGGTGCAGCTATTTGTGCAACTATTCTTTTGAAGATGAGTGTAGATTAAATGAAGCTGATTCATTTTTAGGGTTTGGCGAAGGTGGGTCATGTTCCATCCCTAAGACAAGAGTGGTATACGGAATGTTAAGACTACAGTAGGCTTATATACACAGCTTCTTCCTTTGTTCCTGACATCAAGTGCAGTTTCAGATTTTGCACAGCACTGTACAAAATGCAAAATGCAAAGAAAAAAAAAAAGGAGAAAGAAAAAAAAGGCAGCTCTGTTGGTCAGTGATGCATAAAATCTGGTGTTATTAATTGTTCACTGGAAACTGCTTATTTGTGTATTCAGTATGGCTGTATGAGTCAATCACAGCTGAACGGTTCCCAGCAGTCAAATTAATTACAGACGCTTTTTATTTTTCCCAGCCATTCAAAGTTCTCACAGTTGCACCGCGCTCCACTGTGTGCTTCACAGGGGCACGGCACCAAACAAACAGCGCAAACGCTTCACAGACTAAACCGTGATTGGAAAACAAGCGCAGCATGTTTCAAACCTTTAAGAGCGTTTATCCGTCCCTCATGTGCTTCTGCTTTCCTCTTTTGAAAACCTACTATTAGCCGTCATTAGTTTTCACTTTCTTGCTCTACTAATGAAGCCACTTGGTATGAATTCTCTCCATTTTCCGGCACAGCAGGAGAACGGGACTGGTCAGGGTCAGCTCGTTCCAAATACGCCTCCGTTAGATATCTAGATATCCCAGTAGCAAGAGCAACTCGTCCTTCCTTATTTATGTCCGCCAAGACCAACTCCGGGATTGCAGAGGGAGACTGGAGAAGCATTTAGCATTATGGAGGCTAGAACAAACAGTGGAAATGTTGGAGGGCTTTCGAGGTTGTCGTTGTAATGAAAATATCACCGGGCAGGTGGGAGCGCCAGGCATCCACATACAATTAAGTCTACCTGCATGGGGTCGGCCCTCGCTGTGCTGTGGGTGCCAGAACAATTTCCAACTCCCGACACCTCCTTACTCAGACATCTCGGTGAGCCGCGATCAACAGGTTTCTTTGTCTCCAGGCAGCACAGGGTTCCCCGTAGTCGAAAAACCCTGGAAAAAAATCCGGGCCCCACTAATTCAATTGTGCAGCCAGGGGTTTTTTTATCACAGGCCCTCGCGACAGGTGAGGCGCACAGCCTTTGCGCCTTTTGAAATGGATCTAAGCGCTTTCTAATTACTGCTCTTCAAGGGAGTGGGAGCAAATGTATGCAAATTGCGTTGTGTCTCTGCCTCGGCATCAACAAATCTCAAGGTAAAGTAGGGCAGATAATGAGGCGTATTAAGCCTCCACATAAAAATCGCACTGGAGGAAAAAAAGATCGGGAAAAAGATCTGCGGACGTGTATGAGGCCTGTCAGGAAAAGAGAATATACTCCGGCAATTAAAAGCAGTGGTTCCGACATTGTAGAATAAAACTGAAGTTGTCGAGACTAGGAAGCAAATACATGCAGATTTGAGATTCAACAGAAAAAGTGGCCTTCTGCCAAACAGGCCTCTTTAGACTAGCTGGCACATCTGATTGGCTCAAATAGAGACACAATTGGCTCAAATAGAGGACACACAATTCACAAATGAACTTTTGACAAAACCGTTAACACTGGGATGGCAGTGCCACATGAAAATGCTCAAACACCTTCCATGTACTGTACTGCTCAGCTTTCCATTTATTCAATTTCCAGACAAAAACAAGTTATTAAAAAAAAAAAAAAGTACAAGTTATTCATTTTTCAGTTTCAGGAAAAAGCAGAAAATGACCTCCCACACTAAACGGCAATGCAACCCTCAAGTTCTACGTTTTTACCATGTGTCACACCGGCAGGACTGACCAGACGCTCGCAGAGTTAAAATACAAATCGTTTTATTAAACAGGACTGTAGTATAGAGCAGGCTAAACAGACAGCACAGAATAAGCAATAACAGGGTGAGCAAACCAGAGGGGAAGACGAGATCGGAAAAAAGAGACAGTCCAGGTGAGAAGCCGAAAAACACAGTCTCAAGAGAGAAACCATCAAAACGTAGCAAAAGGTCAAAACATGAGAAAAGACAGACGGAGACTAGAGAACGCTCGGTAATCCAAAGGTTTGGCAATACCTCGCAAAGCAAACTAGCATGAGAACCCAAACAACCCTAAATACAAACATAGCTGATTAACTGCAGGTGAAAGCGGTTAAAACTCTGGAGACCGTGAACGGAGGACACCGTAACGTCACGGGTCTGGGTAATTTGGGAATTGGGGTCCGGGGGAGTGATAGAGACGGGGGAGGGGTTTGAGGTAAAAAACGCAAGGTACCAAACAATTATTGTGGTTAACATGACGTTCTGAGACAACTAAATTACACTGAACGTCCCAACAGGTTGTAGATATGAGCTGAATCATCTATGGTCCAGTCTCTGAAGTACTGTGTAACTATTTTAAGCTAAAATGACAGTAAGTACTTGGGCTTGCTCAACTTTAGATAACAAGTCAACAGTTATGAGATTATGAGATTAAGACAACTGCAGGTCAGTACAGCATCATATGCCCTTTCCAACAAGCCCTGGATTGTCATGGCTAGCGTTCAGGTAACGAAAGATGTGGACCCTGGAAACTTTCATATTTGTATCTGGCTTAGGTGCACTCTAGACGGCCTTGCCAAGATGCTAGCCTGCGGTGGAGATCCAAAGAGCCAGAGATATTTAGAGCGGCGTAATGAATATAACTGACTTTACAGGATTATAGGGTGTTATGCCCCCTGTCCAACCACACATGGCTTTTTACTGCAGTCTTCAGGAAAACGGAGATAACGATAATCTTAAGCATTGTAGATAAACAGAGGACTGTTACAATGAACCCAAACTCAACAGGTCAAGATCGTGATAGTGAACAGATTCAGTTCGTATTGTTTGCTTTTGCCGTCTTGAGGATATTTGGACCCGGAAATGGCAATTGCGTCAGGATTACCAAGAGGACTACCGGACATAATCTGTCATGACAACACGTAACAGCATATGACATGTTAAAAGCATGGTTCTGTCAATGTTGTGTAGCAGGGCTCTTATAAAGTGCTACCAAAAGTCCCTGTCCTTTTCCCAGTCCTCCTTCAGCTAAGTGTATGTCCTTGATCCATCAGCAGATAAGGATGATTATCAGCACACTGCCTTTGATATATTCCTAATTGGTGCTAATTGTATGCAATGCAGGACACATATCCACTGGTTTACGTGACTCAGTACCTATTTGTAAAACCATACATATTACTCAGGTAAATGAGGTTCGTGCCATTGCTGGTTATGTAAAGGATGCGTCAAGGCCCGACATGGAGCAGCATTAATGGACACCAGGGATCAAGCCGACTTTAAGGGTTCAGGAAACTGTGTCTAGAAGTTTGCAATATGAGCGAATTCCCCTGCGCTTAACCTGATCTCCAGCTGAAAGCGCAGCTGGGAAAGCAGAAATAGCCAGTTCTACTAGAATACCCATTTTTTCTTTTTTTTTTACTCTGCCATTTTTCTACTCTCCTCTTCAACCCACAAGTGTGCCTTCCAGTGATTTAGCCGTGAAAGGCTCCTTGGGCCTTCAAATTGACCTATTACTTAGTTCCAATTCTCCTCAAGCCGATCAGCGGGATGCAATCTCATAGTGCATAGCTCCACCGTAACACCTTTCATTGCTCCTGTTCAGCAAGCCATTAGGGTCAGGCTACACTTTTTTCCTCCTCCCTGCGCTCATGTATCTGGACTGTGTCCAAATTCACAAGCATCCAATGCACAGCAGCCCAGTGTGCCAGAAGCGGAGCACTGCAAAAGCTCCTCCAAAACAAGTTCAGCCTCAAAGCCTTCATGTGATACTCATGGTACACCACCTGTGGATGATCTTTGTGCAGCTTATGTTTTTTATACTCTGGCAGATTTCCCAAAATGAGATGTAAAAGATTGCAATATGTTGCCTTGCTTACATATAGTGCTTATATATATTGTAATACAGTATATTGAATTATGACTCCTGTATTGTGATATGTATCATATCGTCCAATCTTGTTGGAAGTGTTGGGTGATTACTGCAGTGCTGTCAGCAATTGGCTATAGCTTAATAAAATTATGACATTACGGTACAAAACAAGTTTGGAAATTGCATCTAGCAATTTAGCCTTTCCACTTTTTCACAGTCCTCTGCCAAATTTAGGCCGAATTTGGCAGTCACTGACTAAACTATAGGATTGTGCCAAATTTCAACTTCACTGGCTGTTGTCCATGGACAGAACAGTCCATTTATAAGCATTCTGTCTTTTGTGCTCCAGGTGCTGTGAGTTGACTGGACTCTGAGTTCACTTTGAACAAACATATCATTTTATTAATTTTCAGTAATGGAGGATAAACAACCCAATTTGGGCCTCCAGTTAATGGCAACTATTGGCAACCACCTTGGATTTCACAAATCAAGTTCTGGATTGGCACTTTTACACTGCGTGGTTCCACTCAACTCAACTCTGATCACTTTTGGTAGTGGCTTCTTCGTTGGCACTGCGGGTATAGAACCCCCTTAATGTAGCAACACCGCATGAAAGCCCCGTGATTTCAATGAGGTGAGCTTTGTTCAGAAAAGGCAGCAAGACAAACGACTGCCAATGAATACAACATCATTCAGTTCAAGTTCAGACAACAAGACAATAGTGGTTGCTCAGCTGCCAGGTTAGCATATGCAAGAGGGTATGCTAACCTGGCAACTAGCATTTGCATATGTGTTTAGGGTGATGGTGATCATTCTTTCCAACCAATCAGTAGTCTGGGACGCTTCTTTGATATTGGCTCTTTTGGAACCTCAACGACTCGTTTGGAATCTCAACCTTGAGACCAAAAATAGTTCCGTGTTTGCCTAATGGAAAACCAAACAAAGGTGGGTAGAGTCGAGGTTATCTGGTAATGCATCGCTAGAAGACTTTGTGAATGAAGTTACTGCTAGCAGTGCCTCTCCATCTTCATCATAAGAGCATTCAGACAGACATTATTTATGTTTCTCAACAGTAGTAGTAGTAGTCTTTGTCAGATGGTCTCAGTCTGCCTATAAATTCTATTTTCTCAGAAATTATTTCAGAAATATGACATCTAAGCAGAAAGAACCTACTACTGAATGATTTCTAGGTATCTATTTTAAGGTGGGGCACAACAGCGATGGCTGCTTTGTGTGAACGTAGCCCAGGAACAGAAATTAGCATGCTAACTAGCTTGCACATATTCCAAAGCGGATCTTCCAAGCCCTTTACTGCATATGTGCTTTGGCCGCTCGCTGTGTACTTTGGCTCCACACAGCCGTAACTCCATGGATGAGTTTCGCAACCTCACAGTGAGAGTAGCCCAGAGCTTATCTGATTGGCACCAAATCAATCTCACTACCGTGGCTTAGTTTAGCCTAAACGTCCTTCTCTGCCGATCACCGAATAGCCATATGTGAAATCCGTATGCGGCTTGGTCCATATGCTCAGATTATCAAAGGCTGGCCAATAATCTTTATGATTCACTGATTTAGTCTCTCGCAAAGCCAGACTAAATGACATGACTGGACAGAGGCTGGACCGGCTGCTAGGTCAGATGCTATGGCATGCCGTGGATGGCATCATTTTTTCTGCAAAACATTAAAGAATGTGTGAATTTTTGTGTGCTTGCATTTGGGCTACCACAAATTGAGTTAATAGATGTTTGATGCCCGTAGTGGTGTTCATTTATGTAGATACGACGTCAGTTAGCATCCCAGTTGAGTTAAGAGGAAAAGGGTGCATAGTTTTGCAGAACTGTTGCGTAGACAGCTTCAGGTATATCTAATTAGGCCACAGATGTTTCTAAATTTCTTCAAATTTCTTATTTCAATAAATTCAATTCACTAAGATCAAAGTCATCAGAGTGGTCTTATTGTGGGCTGGAGAAAACGAGTCAGAGTTGTTCACAGCGGTGGTGATAAGAACCAGACATTTGTAAACCAGAGTATGAATATGCCGTCTGATGCCTAAGGCATTGTTACAAGAGTTTTGAGAGAAGGCTTTGACCTAAAATACTGGCTGTTGCAGGCTCCGGGCGTTCAGGCCACCGGCAATGCCACGGTGGGCGGCGGAAGGTGGCTGAGTGGAGCGACATTGTTGCTGCCGTGGCCCCCAGCTGCATGGGACTTAATGTGGTGCACTGTGGGAAGTTTGCCCAGGCAGCAGCAAGGAAGCAGCCATGAGCAAGGACTTGGGGTGCTCGCTGGCGAGGAGCAAGAGCCTCACAAAGCTGGGGCTTTGGACATGGCCAGGGACTTGGCTTAAGCTGATGGGTCAACAGGGACAACTGACTTTCAAGAGTGTTATCAACAGAACATGAAGAAATAACAGTTTGGATGATGTGTCAAAGATGTCTGTGTATGGTGTTGCAGAGATATCTACTGAAGCTAGCATGCTAACCAGCTAGCCCCAACCCATCCTGTCTCGTAATACCACTTTGTACCTCAAGAAGCCATAGAGTCACTGTAGCGCTGAGTCGTGTTAGTCCAACATGAGAGGATGAAGAAGTAGCGCTGCCCCAATGACGTGTCCATTCCACTTGTCAATCATGTTGAAGGTCTTGCAACCCTTCAGATCATTTACTGACAGGTAGAATGAAAAGGAAAGGAGAGAGTAGCCACACAGATGGCTGAAGTGATTATCAAAGAAAGGATATAAATAGAAGCGAAACAAGAATTAACATTGGTCTTTCTTTCCAACACTTTGAAGACAAGGCTTTGAAGAAGACTTATGATACCGGTGGACACCACAACCTTCTGGTGATATGATGCCCCTTATTATTTATTTTATTTTTATTAAACTGCTTCTTTCAAAGGGGGGCTCAACAGGCATTCCCACTGAAGCAGACCCACCCAAAAGCTCATGGTAGGTGTGAAAAAGGGACTGAAATGTTGTTAACATGTTATTTGCGTTATTCTATGTATGTTCTATGTATGTTCTACAAAATGAAGTTCATGAGGGTCACGCAAAGCCGAAAGCTCCTCTGCAAGCTTACAAGCTTGCATACTCGTTGCAGTTCCATGACTACTGGAAGACTATTCAATCACAGGTCTAGTGTTGATGAGTCAGAATGTAACCGCAATACTTTTTAAGGTGGAATGGATCAATTCTAACAAGTAGCTGGCGAATAGGAGACTTCAACCTATAAGACAAGATACGTTTAGGTGCTTACGACTGGTTACTACACTTCCATTTAGGAGGTATTCATTGTTTATTAAACAAATTCACATTTTTCAGTAAATACTGGTGCATATTGGTGAAACCAGGCTCCTCAAAGTCATCCATCTTCGTTTCATGGCATGCCTGACCAACCAAAGGCTTTGTCGTGTAGTGTTTTTGTCTGCAGAGTTCACCTAGCTGGGAATACTTAGTATACGTCCCTGCATAATTAGCAATGCTATTAACAAGACACTTAATAAAAACTAATTGTACTCCAATGTACTATTTTGAGACACCATTGAGATCCATTTAGATATACTTAAGAACATATTAAAGTACATTTCTAGTGCAGTAATCTATATACATACCTACATATAAAGTATATACTTGTATTAAGTATATTGAAGAACTACTGAGGGAAAATGTACTACGGATTATTACATTACATATATATATATATTTGGATGGATGTATTGGTGTAGTAGACCCCTGGAGTCTCTCTGCAGTTAAGCCTTTCACATATAACCACCCTGGATTCTCATAGCTATGACTAAACTTGAACAAACTCTCACTTTAAACACCACCTTGCTTTGCAAACTCGGAGAGATACGAGAAAAACAGCAATCATGTCTTTTAGCATTGCTTGCAAACAAGCTATGTATTATACAACGGTAATGCGACGACACAGCGCGATCTCCCAAAGGACGTGTATCTACTTATGTCACAGATCTGTTTCGCCTCATCTGCACTCGCATGCCTTCCCATAATAAGAAATGACATACAGTGCATTGTGTCTTTTAAGTGTCTGGGAAGAACTGAAAGCTCGTATTTGTTTCTTCATCTGTAAACATGTCCCTCTGTTCGAAAGAAGACTGTCTCTCCCTCTCTCTCTCTCTCTCTCTCTCTCTCTTTTCCATGCTTCTCTTTTCTTCAGTCCTCATCCAGATGTAACTTTGGGGAAAGGCATCTCAAGTGTGTGTTTGATGCGCGGAGAGTGAGGAAGGGCTTCCTGTCATGATTTAATTCCCCCGTGCTCTCATTTGAGAGAACAGTCAACCCTGTTCCAAGCGTTTATATCGAGTCTGTTTGCTTCTCATCGTAGAGCTCAGACAGACAAGCCGCATAATCAAACGCAATCGCTCCTCCGCACACTTCATTTCGGGTGAGGGACGGATCTCTACAGGGACTGCTTTTGGCTAATGAGTGTACCGGTGGCTTTGCTAATGCCCAATTCTATTTCTGTCTGATAACATGGATAAACTCTAACAAAGGACGGAGGCAGCCCACATTGTTAACAATATGCACCAAGACTTAAAAGTAGTCGGGCTGATGGGAACCGGATGGTGAAATAATTGGAAGTAAGTTAGAGCTGGAAGGTTTAACCAGTGAGCAAGACTGAATCCTATATGGCCAGCTATACGGTCATCAGGCACTGACCCTACTACTCGATGAGTTCTAACCAGAGAGCTTATAGTGAGGAGATCTGCCACTCAGTCGTCTCTTCCTGGTTTGACAGAACATGACAGGCCACTCCAGTGCGAGTCCTAAAGGAACTACTTCCTATGGAGCCTTTGACATCGAGTCTCCTAAAAAAGATGGTTCTCCAAGAGCTCTTCAGTAAAGACAGTGGTTCTATATGTAAGCATAAACACACAAACCAATCATTTGCATGCTTAAATGCTGCTTTAGATGGTCAAATTCAGGAGAATATAATGCATATGGTTCTCTATGGAACTGAAAATGAACCTTTTGAAAATGGTTGGATTTGGCCTTAAAAAGGGTTCCTCTACAAGCTTGACAATGTGCCAATAGAAGAACCCTTTTCAGAGCTACATAGAACCCTTTTGCTAACCACATACATCACATTCTTCTAAAAGGGTTGTTCACGTGTTACAATCATAACAATAGCAGAACCCATTTCGGTGCTATGTAGAACCATTTTCAAAGAAAGGTTTCATATAGAACCGTATAGAACACTTTCTCCAGAAAGGGTTCTTATGTTGTTTATGGTTCTTATGAACGTATGAACTTTGTGGTATATACAACCATTTAAAAAAAAAAGAAACAATTTTGGTTCTCTAAAAATATTACTGTATCTGTGAATGTGAAGAACCTCTGAAAGGTCTAAAGAACCTTCCCATAACATAAGGGTTTTATAGAAACGTAAGGGTGCCTCCTTGAATCTTAACATGGTGTGGAGGTTCTTTCAGCTTAGAATAGGTTCTTCACACTTACATGTCTACAACAGGTTCTTCAACGGTATCATACAAAGAACCCTTTGTGGCATCTGTGTAGGGACCCTTAAGTGGTCCTACTATGGTAGCTCCATTGAACCCTTGGTGGCACCCTTTTGTAAGAGTGTAGGAGCCATGCATGGTTCTTTTATGGCATTATGCAAATGAAACCTGTGTGGTACCTTGTTAACAATGTGAGGAGCCACAAGTAGTACTAGGCTGTAGGCTGTGATGCTTTAATACAGAAAGAGTCAGTGTTGTTCTATGTAGGCTTAGAACATCAGAGGCAGAATCTTCATGACACCGCTGAGAAACACTCAGACAGCGCAGACAGACTGCATACTGCCGTCCTTGCTTATCATAACAAAGTGCTAATGCTGGCTATAAGCTTTTACTGGGCGAGTTGCACTAACTTTGATACATCATGCAACCCAGCATGGAACAAAAGCCCCACTTGACCTTTTGTGTTGGTCTGATACAACGCAGCGCAAGGCTTTTACAAGCACCCAATCACAATCCATCAGCATGCAGTCGCCACTCGCAGCATTGCGCCCACGCCGTGTCAGGCCCCCACAAGCAATTTCGCAGGGAGATTCATTTTTTCCATTAAAAGTGGGTGACATTAAGAGCAGGGACGGCCAGGCTAATCCACAGCACCAAATGGCCTCTCTGAATGGCCGTCTCTGACGGCGCCATGTTTCAGACGGGAGGAGAACGGGAGGCCAGCCATTCTTCCTCAGGACGATGAAATGAATGCCTGTCCACAGCTTCCTGGAACAACAACATTTGTTTAGAGGGGGGCTTATTCATTTGGCCGGGTGTCTATAGTCTGATATGAAGCGCACACACACACACACTCACAGGCCCTTGTTATTATACCTTATCAGGACGTGGAGTCACACCCATGTCTCACTTGTAATAATAATAATAATAATAATAATAATAATAATAATATAGCATCTTCATTGTATTGTCTTCTTTGTTTTATTAATTGCATCTGAAGCTGCCCTTTGCATTTTGTGAAAATGTCATGGTGAATGGAAAATGTCCAAAATTACTTGCAATAAAGTCTGAAAATGAAAGCTAAGCATCTGGTTTATTTCCTTCCTACAGCTTTTTTTCTTCTTTATTTCCCTCTGTATTTTGGGGATACAAGGCTCATATACACACACTAATCATCAAAGGTGTAGGTGCACCCAAAGGGAATCAGCTGACAGGAATGAAACTTGGTGGGCAGGTGTGACATTGTGAGACATGCCAACGATCCAAGTTTCATGCTAAGCCGTGCATGTGACATAAGCAAGGATGGGCCTTATCGCTGTACCTGACTGACCCAACAGCCATGATTGCAGACATTCGACAAGCAGTGATGCCCTCCATGAGTCATCCTGTTAGTGCCAGCAGCGTTGGCAGATGGTTGCATGACCCAGGACTACACATGCATGTTGACTGTTACGACAACTGCCCTTAACACCATGTCAACGTCAGTGGTGTCAGATACTACTTCTGTATGTGTAGCTCAATAAATATTCCCCATATCAGTCTAAACTGATCATCATTTATTGTTCCTGGTAACCAATAGCACTGCAACCTGACACTTTTGGGTGCAACTATTATATATATATATATTTAGAATTACTCCAAAGTATTTACTTATTTAAATTCATTCCAGGATTTGAAATGACTTTAATTGTTCAGCACATTAATACAACCTGGAAGGAGAGTGGAGAACCAGAAACTTCACAGAAGAAATGTGGTTGGAATAAAATCTAAAAATCACTTGGTAGACTCGAATGGTTCATGCCAGCAGAACTCACGACTGTGTTAAATAAGTCAGCTCCTAAAATACCTTGCCGCTTCAATGCTGTGTCTGGGACACCCACTAACTAGCTTTTCAAAGGAGTGAGCGAGAAAAATTATGAAATACGTCCTATTATAAAATCATTTCTTATTCCAAGTCAAGAAGACAGATTGTGTAATTGGATGGTTCAGCTCTTTTGTCTGTTGTGGAGAAAAAATGGAAGCCAATGCCGCAAATGAGAATATGGATCAATGAGCAAAACAGAGACAACATGATTTGACGATTAGTTGATGATAGGCCAGTCAGATTCGACCATGTAAACTCTTAGTTGAGAACATCCCTACAATGCAGTGACAAGGCAGGTAAAAAATCAATGCCTTGGAATAATGGTCCTCTATTTGAGGGTGCTGCAGACAGACAGAAGAACAAGTGCAATTGTAATGTTGGAGATCAAACCTGAGCTTCAGAAATTCAGATGACAAGTTCATCATCTAATAGACATTATGTTTGGCATACGCCAAAGAAGATTAAACATAGGCAGCTCAAGGCAGTTATACAAGGCAGCTATACGATGACTTAATAATACAGCACATATATGTACCAATAATACGACTGTACACTTTATATAGATGTAAAATATAATAACAGTAAGCTCATTTTGCATTGTATCCAAAGAATTGTATCCAAAGATCTTTGGTCAATCGGCCCATCTCCAAAATGGTAATTTTACAGGAGGAGAAAATAACTTTAATGTAACTCAATGCAACCAGATTTTTTCAGACCAATTTGGTCAACTGTTTCACACAAAATGTAAAGGACTCAAATGATGTGGAAAACTAAAAATTGCAGTAACTGGAGATACTTGTGGATTCGTGGATTTGGACAGTGACAATATAAATCATTACTGTCATGTGAAAACCATCTTGATTTGTGTAATTGTTTCCTTTTTGCTTTACCCTTTTCATTGTCTTAAAACTTCATGATAAATGGACCAGCAGAAATGGTCCAAATGGCAGTTGGTATTTTTAATATACATAAGTAA
>CM067496.1:565735-583023 GCA_034552555.1 Semaprochilodus insignis | reverse complement strand
TCTGTCTGTCTGTCTGTCTGTCTGTCCATCTATCTACTCTTTGGTCTATCCATCCGTCCATCCGTCTGTCTATCTATCTATCTATCTATCTATCTATCTATCTATCTATCTATCTATCTATCTATCTATCTATCTATCTATCTGTCTGTCTGTCTGTCTGTCTATCAGTCCATCTATCTATTTATCTGTCTGTCCGTCCGTCCGTCCATTCATCTATCTATCCGTCTGTCTGTCTGTCTGTCTGTCTGTCTGTCTACCCTATGGTCTATCTATCTGTCTGTCTATCTATTTATCTGTCTGTCTGTTCATCTATTTATTTATCTGTCTACCTATTTTGTCTGTCTATCCATCTGTCTATCTGTCTATCTGTCTGTCTTTCTGTCTGTCTATCTAACCATGTATCTATCTATCTACTTCCTGGTGTGAGCAACACCAGTGAACACAGCTACACAGATCATATTGACTAATAGAAGATAAGATATTCCACCCTGCTGTTGATGCATGCATGTTTAATAGCTGAGCAAAGCATTAGCTCTGCATTAGCACATGGAGTCAAGCCCTGAGTGCAGATGATGGGTACTTCAGTGCAGTGACCCTCACCTACACCTGTGGAAGCTTATTTGCTCCAGGACCTGTTGACCCCTGTACAGAGGTCAAACACTGAGAAGAGAATCTGAAACACACAAGATATGAGCAAGAAAGAGTACAAAACTGCTCTCTTACAGTCTCCTGTTCACGGCCACTTTATCAGAAAACCCTTCACCTAGCTGCTACACAGTTAGAGACTGTAGCCCATCTGTTGATGCACAGTTAGCCATTAGCCCTGCTAGAGCCCTTCATCAATGGTCAGTTGTGCATGGCACCAGATGGGCTACAGCCTGTAATTGCACACCTATATGATGGACCTATGGGCAAGCGGTTTTCCTATAGAGACGAGACAATGGAAGTATGAGGTCTGGTTCCTTATCACATAGTGTAAACGTTTGTTAACTCACTAGAACATCGTCTGCTGTAATCTGGAAAGGGAGTGACTGGTTGCTATGGAGACCAGCAGATTTCCTGGATGTGCACTATTTCTGTTTATCTGTTGTGTGCTTGCCACGATAAACAGCTCTGCTGTGACTATGTTGTCTCTAATACCCCTCCAAAAGCCATCTCTGGTCACTTTAGGCCTTCTGGGTGTTCTAGATAGCCTGCAGTGTGGATTGACAATAGTAGCGATATGCTACTATAAGGAAGTGTCAGATTACAATGCTATTGTGGAGGAAGATAAACGTTACCAGGAACAACAAATGATGGATTCGTAGGTCGCCTCCACCAAGACAAAAACGGGACTGGTCAGTGAAGATGACCCGCTGATATTCAGAGTCACTCCATGACAGTCTTGCATGACACCACTGCAGTCTTTGGCGACGTTGACGTGGTGTTAAGGCCAGTCATTGTAAAGGCCTTGTAGTCCTGCATCGTGCAGCCATCTGCCAATGGCACTAACAGGATGACTCATGGAGGGAATCACTGCTCGCTGAATGTCCTGCAATCATGGCTGTTGGGTCAGTCAGGTACACTGATAAGGCCCATCCTTGCTTACGCCACATGCGCCTCCAAGCATGAAACTTGAATCGTTTGCATGTCTCACAACGTCAAACCTACCCACCAAGTTTCATTCCTGTCGCCTGATTCCGACTGGGTGCAACTACATCTGCACCTATTCAATGAGTGTATGTCTATTACATGCTCTCTAATCTAGAACAGTCAGAAATATCATGTGGCTCTCCACTAGCTTAGTGCTAACATACCGCCAGAAGCACATAGGGCCATTAGCATCATCATTCAGTTGTTACATCATTCATGTTGATGTTTATGGCCCAAACTGAGAACCTAACTTGCTTCAACATTGGCCCCCCTAGTGGCTAGGACCCTTAAATCCAGTCGGATGATGCACGGCAATGAAAAGGTAGAGAGTCTTGTCCAACCGAACGTCTGTCTGTAAATATTATGATATGAAACATCCTGACAGCGATGTTAAGTGGTGTTAATCTGGACTGTCTTCTGAAGAAAGATGAATGGTATAACCACAAATGCGCCAGCCCTTTCAAAACTTTCGTTTTAATGCTACTGTCAATCAGTCCCCTCGCTCACTCTCTCACTCTCTCCCCTCCCTCGCTCCCTCGCCGTCTCTCGCAGTGTTAATTGCTTCTTTCTTCTCTCCCACTGCTCTGGCTCACAGCAGAAAGCCTCTCCAATATGTGAGCGAAGGCTCGGAGAGTCGGCCCTGCTGGGTCCATCTGTCCAGAGAGGCTGAAAACCCCCCGCCGCCTCCGAGAGGACACAGAGAACGGCAGACAAGATGGTGACTCACTCTCACCTCTAAATATGCACACTCAAGGGGTGGTGGACGGCGGAGGAGGGGGGCTTTTCAGTGTCTGTCCCAAAGAGAGTGTAATGATTTTTTACTGCCATGGGGTTTAAGCAAGTTCACTTTGCCCTGGCGACTTCCCTCGCTCACCGCTAATGCCACATTAGCTGCTCAACATGTATCTCCATTAGAGAGCTACAGGCCAAAAAATCACATTTACACAGTTTTCCTCCCCGGTTGCACCAAATGTAGCCCATCAGCCAAGACATGTCTGGAGTCTGAAGTTTGCTTCTTTGGTTTTGCACTGGGGCTCTGAAGTAGCTCACATGTACTGAAGCTTATGCTGTAGCAGTTACCAGGATGGAAACTGCATCCACACAGTTGCCTCAAATCATCCAGAACCCTAAAATAATGTGGTGTAATAGTTTTAGTATTCTGGTTAATTACAATTACATGTAACAGTATGTAGGTATTATAGAATATTATATATATTATTATGTAGGTATTATAGTATATTATATATCATTATGTAGTTGTTATAGTACATATTGATATTATTATGCACATGTTATAGTATATATTACATATTATGATGTAGGTATTATAATATATTATATATTATTATGTCGGTTTTACAGTATAGTATATATTTTTATGTATGCTTTACAGTATATTATATATTATAATGTCGGTATTACATGTATGTTATATATTTTTATGTAGGCATTATAGTGTATTATATATTATTATGTAGGTATTATAGTATATTATATAATATTATGTAGGTATTACAGTATATTATATATTATTATGTAGTTGTTATTCAATGACATATTATTATGTAGATATTATACTACATTATATATTGTTGTGTAGGTATTATAATACATTTTATTATATAGATATTATAATATATGTTGTTATGATGTAGGTTTTATAGTATATTATTATTATATTATGGTGTAGTTACTATAGCATATTACATATGAGTGTGTAGATATTTCACATTATTATATATTACACTATTACAGTATTTAATACCGGATACTCAGATATGCCATTATTTGATATGTAACTGTAAATATCCTAACAGAATTCTGCTATCATTATGAATTTTGCAAGTTTTTGCTAACGCAGTTCTTGAAAACATGTATCGGTTGAGATACCTTGTTTGCCTGTAGCGCCTGTGAGCTAAAATGCTAGAAATGTTAAGGTGGCCGTGTTTTTTACTTAGTTATATAATACCGTATCTCGACAATGCATATGGAAAAATAAACCTGCCGTTTAAAAAAAATCTGAGATTTTCTTCCGACAACAATGATACGTATTTTCTGCATATGCATATCATATGGTTATCTGTAATAACATATATATATTTTATACATTGAAACAGTAGCAGTACATTAAAGGCAGTATATTTAGATGGTGGCTATAGATGAGGCCAGATGTTTTCCACCTATTCATTTAGGTAAAAAGTAAATGAGGTTCAGCACATACAGCTCTGGAAAAATTGAAGAGACCACCTCAAAATGATCAGTTTCCCTAGTTGTACAGTTTCTGGGTTTGTGTTGGACCAAAATGAGCAGTTCTGTTTTATTCTATACCCTACTGGAAACACGTCTCCCAAATTCCAGATCAAATATTGTATTTAGATCTGTTTATTTAGAAAATCACTAATGACCCTCCGGAAGCCTGTTTTTAGAACCATGCTCGCTGTGCATTTCACCCCAGCCATCGCTCGCCAGCCTTTCTGTAGGTCACTTGAGGTCATCTTACGGTGGTTAAGGGACATTGGAATGAGGTGGCGCTCATCACGGTCAGTAGAGAGTGGTTTTGGCCCTCTGCCAGTCTGTAGCTGTGTTGTCCTGTGTGTTTGCTGCTTGACCTTGTTCTTATGAACCAGACGCTCACTGTATCTGCCAGTAAAGCTAGAACCCAACCTTCTGTTCCTCACTAAGAACCTGCTGTACATGTGGAGATGCTGATTTAAGAAGAAACTGGAGTGCTCTCTTATTTATTTCCAGAGCTGTATATCATTGTAGAATTCAGAGAATCCTGAAAAATACCCGTACGCGAGGAACAAGAACCAAAACCAATACTGCATTGTTGTGATCTTCAGACCCTCATGCTGCACAAACATGATTCTGTAGTGGAAATCACTGTACAGGCTCAGGACCACATCCCAAAACCATCATCTGTGAACACAGTTAATTCCTACTCCACAAATGCAAGTTCCAGTTTGTTATGAAACGGGTTTGTAACCACTCGGGACATTTCAGCATTCTTAAACCAGATGAGTTTGCCGAATAAAAACACGACCTTTGGTTTTGCTAGGTTGCCAAAAAGTTCTGACCTATCTTTTCCATGTGATGATAAACTTGGCATCTTGACCCAGAACTTGGCCCAGAACTGCTACTGATGCCAAAGATCAAGTAAGCTGACCTAAACTGTCTTGTACTGTCTGATCTGGTGAGCTAAGTGTGATATATTTTCTTTTCTACATGAGCAGTACTTCAAACTAGTTTTCCATGTAATGATAAGGTCACAGGTTCCTTAGTCTCTGCTCTGAGCTGGATCTCATATCTTTGATTGCACATGCTCCTTTCCTCATGTCCCAGCTCCTCCCTGTGTGAGGAAAAGATCCAAGGATAAGGAGCAAGGACGATGGAATCAACACCGACCGTGTTGTGCCAAATGAGACGTCCTTCACTCAGTCGTCACTTTTATCACCTGTTACTTTGCCCATAATAAACTCTTGGCTCTTATTATCATCTGGCTTTTCACATCAGCATGCTTTAGCGAAACTCGCATCAACAATTTCATCAACTTTTTGGTTTTCGCATCCCATTAACTGAATCACCCAACGACAGCACTGAGTGGAGGTGGAGAAATGAAAGCTTAAGTGCAAGTTCCGCCAGGAAGACTCCAACACCACATCACTCACTCATACACTACTCTGGCCAATCGCAGCCTGCCACCAAGCTTCAACAGGATTCAACTAACATTCCGGTTCTGCTGTTTTCAGGTGCTGACATTTCAGCATTCTCTTCCTTCCTCCCCCGCCCCCACCACCAGTTTGGTCCCAGTCCTGTTGTCCACGGAGTAGGCTCCGCCCCTGGCGTCTGCGAGGCTCTGAACCCTTCGAGACCTGGGCTCAAGACGACGCCTACGCCAACAACTCTTTATTCCTTAAGAATTATTATCCTTCGAATTGTGCAGCTCATTGAGGATTAAAATATAATTTCCATCAGTTTCACCCCTTGAACCTTTCTGGCAGATAATAGCACCACCGATCTACACTATGTACAGCGTGGCTCGGCCTGGGGAGGGGCCAAGCACACTGACCGGTAAACCCCAATAAGACCCATAGACACACACAGACAAACACCCAGCGCGAATCAGCCAGTGTACTTCATTTATACATACAACCAAACAAACCAAACCACACCGCAAATACGAGGCTTACTCAGCCTAGTTAGTCCTCGCTCTGTAGGCCACCCATCCCTTACCAGTGTGTGGCATGTAAGCCCCATGTCCTTCCTCTCCCACACTGGAGAGAGGGCCAGTTTATAAGGGCATGGTGCCCCGTCTTCTGATCGCGCACTTTTGTGTGTGATCAGTGGAGAGCACGTGCCCACTTCCAGTGGGAATGGCGGCAACTCCACCTCACCCCTGCTACAACAGTAAAAAGTGTCCTGTTTAGGATGCAGGTATGTATCGTCACCCTGGGAACCTCTTCTTTCCTCCGAGTGCTTTTGAAAACTAATACATCCTCAAAGAGTGCATGTTTCGATGGTCACAGGCTGGAGAGCGTAGGAAAGAGGAACTGGGAAAACATCTATTCTGAGAGACTGTAACCCACAAGGAGATCTATGGCTAGGAATAAGAAATCAAAATCCCAGATCTCCTCGCATGGTGAACAAAGCTAAACTGGGACCTTTCATGTCTAGTAAAAACGCAAACTGGGGATTAAAAGAATGGTTGTACCCGGAAGGACGTGCCAGATGCTTTTGGGAAGGAAGATAAAGGTTACCAGGAACAATCAATGATGATAAATGTATATGGGCAATATTTACTGAGCTACATATACAGTAGTAGTGTCTCAGTATGGTGTTAGACCGCCATGTTTGCTATTGCAACATGCCAGGCGTCTCGGCATGGAGTTGTAGAGGTTCCTAGTGGGGGTGGAGTTGGAGTGACACCAGGCCTTCTGGACATGTGACACGTGACAACAAACCCTTCATCTTGGTGCTGACCACAGTGCCTCAATGCATGGATTCATTGGTCGTCTCCACCAAGACAAAAGCGGGACTCGTCACTGAAGATGACCTGCTGCCATTCTGAGTCACTCCATGACAGTCTGGCATTTCGTTCCTGTCAGTTGATTCCTTCTGGGTGCAACTATTTGTGCAACTATTGTTTTGATGGTGAGTGTACATTGTTGTTGTTGAGACACTGGAGAAGCTTAGAAATGACATCTGGATCTAAACATGTCTCCATTCTCTGCTGTTCAGGCAGCGTGCAGAAACATCTCTTTGCCTTGTTTAGCCACTCCTCCAGCTGTGTGATTGGTTGCTGGTTGAATCACTCATTGAGTTCATCTCTGACCTTCTCACACTGCGGTGAATGTTTGAGTCTTAAATATCAAACATGTTTGATGATATCGGAGATTGACTCATTTGTCTTTCTCACCCTGCCAGATCATCCGCACTGCCAATGAATTCTGATCGAGTTCCCATCCTGGAAAATTGCTTCAGATTGTGAAAATTTTGTGGGGAAAAGGCAGACTGGGGTTATAATCTAGCAAAATGTTGAGTAGTGTAGCCTTGATCTGCCCCCAGGGTGGCTCCTTGCTAGTATAAATCCAGTTTATGACCATCACCATCATCTTTGCTGGATAGCAAGAAACACTGGCCTCTCTTCCACGTGTCATTGAACTTGCATATCTCAGAGATGCCCGAGCACTTTCTCCAAGTTTCAGAGCGAGCGTGCAGTGGACAGGGGCATGTCAAAACAGATTACAGAGCCCAAGCCGGTTAATTATTCCCCGTAAACACACCTTTAGGGGGTGATTGTAGTTAGCGCCTCTGCATCTGCTTCAAAGTGATCGTGACCTTTTCCGATAAGCTTGCCGCCGGTCAGGCAGACTCTCAAATCGCAGGCTGCTGGCCCCTCCGGACCCGAGGCTTAGGACCCAGGTTATTAGAGACGAGAGAGAGATTTGCTTGTTGCTGATCAGGCTGGCATTGTCCACTGCTAGGCTGCCGTTTAATCTCCCTCTGTAAAGAGGCGCCCAGGGAGGCCGGCGCTTCGAGCTAAATCTGATTCCACACGCAGCACGCCCTACATCGCCAAGACAACCGAACTCCAGGGACACTCCCGCTGTGATGCACTTCCTTCCTGTTACTAAGCATCTCGCGTGTTTGCGACGCATGTTTACTAATATATGACCTCGGCTCTTGTTATTTTTGAAGGGGGAGGGGTTTAGTTGTTTTGTTAGGTTATTGATATTAGTAAGATGTGGGGTTTTCTCTCTCTCTCTCTCTCTCTCTCTCTCTCTCTCTCTCTCTCTCTCTCTCTCTTGCTTGCTCATTCTTCATGAACACACACACACACACACACACACACACACACACATTTAGACTGTGCATACGTCTCGGTATGGAGTTGTAGAGGTTCCTAATGGTGTCCTGTGATAATCCATCCCATGCAGCTTGAATATTCTCACACAGTTCCTGCAGATGGTGCGGTACGGTTGGAGGTGGAGTGACACCAGGCCTTCTGGACGTGTGACGCGTGACAACAAGCTGTTCATCTTGGTGCTGACCACGGTGCCTCCGCACACAGATTTGTTGGTCGTCTCCACCAAGACAAAAGCGGGACTCGTCACTGAAGAGTCACTCCATGACAGTCTGGCACGACACCATTGCAGTCTTTGGTGACGGTGACGTGGTGACGTGAAGTGTAGTCATTGTAACAGTCTGTGTGCATATAGTCCTGAGTCATACAGCCATCTGCCAACGGTGCTGGTACTAACAGGATGACTTGCTGAGTGTCCATAATTGTGGCTGTTGGGTCAGTCAAGTAGAGCGATAAGGCCCATCCTTGTTTATATCACATGCATGGCCGAGCGTGAAACTTGAATCATTCTCATGTCTCACAATGTCAAACCTACCCATCAAGTTTCATTCCTGTTGGTTGATTCCCTCTGGGTACAACTACTTGTGCAGTTATTCTTTTGATGATGAGTGTATGTATATGTATATTTCATCTTTTTAAGAGAGAAGAAAATTTGAAAACAGTGGGTACAGTGGGAAAACCAGAGAGTCAGAAAACCAGCAAACGAATCCAGAGGGAGATCAAAGCGAGGAATCCAGACAGCAAAAGGAGAGGTCGAAACACAGGGAGCAAAAAGAGGAGGCAAACAAACCAGAACGGCAAATCCAAAAGTGAGAGTCGAGTAACAAAGGTAGGTGGTAAACAGGAGCAGCAAAACAGAGAGAGCAAGAGAAACCGCTTGGTATGCAAACAAAGGTTGGCAATACTCCGCAAAGTGGATGTGGTGTGTGTGGTTTATGTAGCAGCGGGGAAATGAGGTGCAGGTGGGCAATCAGTACTCTGGTGACCTAGAACGCGGAAGCGGTGTGTGAATGGGTGTTTCTGGGCATGTGACTGTGATGACATCAGGGAGAGTACACTGGGAGATGGAGTCTGGGAGATCGGAGGCGGCCGGGAAACCCGGAAGCGTGACAAAATGCTGAAAACTAAAAAACAGCAAAAACAAAGTCGGGTTTAGTCCCGACAGCAGCGATATGTATATATGTATATCGTCGCCGTCCAATGAGAAACATGTATCTCCATTTTTGTCCATTTTGACTTTTATGCATCATTTATAAATAGCAGCCGCCATTTACACTGGGTGAGAATTGCATGATGAATGGACCAACAGAAATGGCCCAAAAGTGCTTGGAAAGGCGTCTGGTTCCATTGACTTACATTAAAAGTGAGTGAGGTTTTTGGCCTCTCCTGTAAAGTTGCCATTTTGGAGATACTTGTTTTTCTTTGGACAGCGACGATATGTGAATGACAAGTCAGTCCATCCTCTACAGAGATCAAAAATATGTCAAACTCATCAAATATACTAAAAGATTTTGTTTCCTGTACATTTTACAGCGTAGTGTGTTTTTGTTTGCTAAGTTTTACATCGTGGTGAAAAAGTACAATATACAACTTTTGCATGGGACAAACTATTTTCATTTTTTGTATATTTTTACAAAAAATGTGTATATACGTTAACTGTAGAGGGCATGTTCATTAATTCACACACCAATCTGGACCCTTCCCAGGGGCACCCAAACTTTTGCATACGACTGTCATTTCTTATTTAAGACACTTTCTGTACTACAGTGTACGAAACTGTGATTGTTAGTTTGCTATGCATTTGTAATTTGTATAGAGACTTTTACCCACAACTTTTGCTCCTGAACACCTTCACCACATCTGGTCTGAAGCTCAACTTTCTCAGGCATCAGTGAGAAAACTTTCCATCCCACTGTTCTGGAGCAAAGACAGTAAAGCTGAACTGAATCAGATGATGAAAGTTTGGATTAGGATCAGAGAACCTGGTTCTGGATCAGCACAAAGGGTATGACAAACCAAGAAGGACCTCGTCTCAAGTATGAACCAAACCCCCCAAAACTTTTGTTCTGATTACGGACGTTTGATGGATGAGGCTCCTCCGCTCCTCTGACAGTGGTGCAGATGTCAGACAGATGTGATTGCAGATTTTCTGATTAAATTTTTAATGAGAAGTGCAGCGCATCCCGCTCTGTATTGATGCACGATTTAATTGTCTTGTCACAAGCAAGGCGATACCCTGCATTGATGGCTGAATTTGATTCTTCCTTCTGTCGGAGGAGACAGGATGAAGACAGTGAGACACGATCGGCCCTGTGTAACAGTGCCAGAAGCCACCTCCTCAATGAGCGCCTAACGTCCCTCACGGTGCCTAATTATAACGAGTCTAAATTAAAATTTAAAAAGACACATTAGCAAACAGCGCTACCCCTTGTTCTCTAGGCCTATTATTCAGTCAATCATTTAAGGTGGGGAACTTTGAAGTGGGACCTTCGGAGAAGTCCTGGCCATGTCTGTCATTTTTAGTTCATTTCTATTTAATACAGCCTAATCCTCGTGCTCTGCAGGAATCACAGACACCCAATGGAAAGTTGTCCAGTCTGCATTTTTGTCTCTGTGGTACCTAGATAGATAGACAGCCAAGCGAGCTCTCCCATTGGTTAAGAGCTGGACTAAAGGCCTTATATATCAGTTTAATGACTTACACAACTGGGAACAATAGAGGTATGAACCAATCATGTTTTGATTTACAACGACCAGTGTGGTGAAAAAGTTTCCTTTCAGATCTTCTGTGTCACGTGGGGACAGGACGAGGAGGCAGGATGTAAATGCAAGTCTTTAATAGGCTCAAATTAAAACAAAACCAAAGAAACAACAGACACTAGTACACTAAGAAATGACAGGGAACAGGGAACGGACGTGGAGACAAAACACCAAGCAAGAACGAAGGGAACAACAGGGAGTATAAACAAACAAGGACCAACAAGGAACACCTGGGAAGAGGTGGAGCTACAAACAAAGGATAGGTGAGGGGCCTGACAAGAGGGCGGAGACAGGAGGAGCAAAAAAACGAAAACAAACAGAAGCACATGGGACAGGACATCAAAAGACACATGGAAGTGACAAGAGACAAAGACAGAAACAGAAATCCAGAGAAAACGGAGACAAACAGGGGCAAGACAAGACAGGACGGGACAGGACATTCTGGATTTCCTACATCACTGTCTGTAAATGAAAGCCATATTCTAACCAGGTTCCAGGTGGTTGTTAGGAACAGACAACAGTGTAAATGGGTATCTGCTATGAATTGCATCCACTATGAATTATACAGTAGCTACTAAGCTCACCGGACAAAGAACCTTTTTATTCAGAACCATTAGGTTGTTTAAGAGTGAACTCTACTCACCTAATACGTTAAAGATTAAGCCATTCTTTAAGGCTTTAACTGATCTTTGCATGGTAAAATGGTTCTATGATTGGTGGAGAATGTGGTAGAGAATGTTGATTCTACACTGAACCATTTTCAAAAGGATTGTAAGCTCATTGGACAGGAAATTGGTCACCTTGTGTGTTTAATGTGGTAGTAACTTCAGGCTCTTACAGATGGCACTGCACAAGGATGATTGGACTATAAATACCTGCAGGGTGTGTGACAGGTTTGCAGATTGAGAAGAGGTGGTACAGTGCAGTGAACATCTTATTCAATCTGTGGAACTTGGCAAATGATTGGCAAAATGGACTGATTGTATTTGGGCATGCCAAAGACCATAGTGTGAAGGAAGTAGCTGAATCTGCAGGTGTATGGAAGCGTACGGTCATACGGGTCTACCAGCAGTGGATAAAATCCCAGTCTACAGGGAATTCTCCTCAGAATTGTGCCAGGGAAGGCATCCACCAAATCTGGTTCAACTGTGCATTTCTTTGATGAGGCCTACATCCAGAAACTTGTCCAGTTCATGCCAAATTGAATCCCAGCTGTTATTCATTCTTGTGGAGGTATTACATGCAGTGAACTTATGTAGGTAACTACAATCAAATTAATGTGCAAGTCCTGCAATCCAGAGAATGGGAATGAGGCAAGGCATTTCCAAACTTTCGGCTGTGTAAATGCGCAGCTATGGAGAGCTGGCACTGTTGACGTGAGTCAGTCTAAAGCTGTCCCTCAAGCGCCACCCTGAAGAGCGCCGAGCTAAAAACATTAAAACAAACCACGAACAAGCCCCGGCGGGTCTCACGCCTGTCTGCAAGTCCACGAAGAGGGTGAGGAGGGTACGCTGAGAGAGTAAACAGACTCGTAAGCAAAAGCACGGGACAGAATAGAAAAGTAGAGAAAATGGAGATAAAAGAAAGAAAGAGACGGGGTGAAAAAAAAGAAACATGGTGGGAAAAGCGAGCGGTAGAGGAAAGGAGATGTAAAGACAGCGAAGGGAGAAGGTGGCGAGGAAAGGGGAGAGAAGAGAAAAGCGCGTCTAAATCTTTCCCTCGGCAAATCAAACACGGCAAACTCAGATGAAGTCTATCACGCCACTCTCGGCTCGGGGAAATCAAAGGCCTCCTTCTTTTTTTTTTCTTTCTTTTTTTTTCTCTCTTTCTTTCCAGGCTGAAAGCAGAAAGGAGAAGTGCTAGCGCTAGTCCTCTATTTGCCGGAGCTTGTCAGTCAAATACGCAGAGCTTTGCTAAGCAAAGAGACAGGGGAATATAAGACTAATATTTTGAATTCTGTTCTGACAAATCACGTCTAACCTCACAAAAGCTCGTGCACGTGTGCACGCTCCTCCAGCGCTCCGCCGCAGCAAGACACATTAAAGTTGATGGATGCCACCCGAGTGTCAGCGATGGGAAATTGTGACATGCCACATTTCTTGACAATAACTGTAAATGGGACAGCCGGGCGGGTGGGCAGCTTTGTTACTGGCACCTCTATTAAAAGCAGATGAAGCACACGCACACATACACTGCCAGCTGATGAGCCAGGAATGCTGGCATTTGCTGGCTGGGAAGAAGGGAAAAAAAAAACACTTTTAGCCTGTTTTTCTCGGTCCCCCGTGGATGCTAGCTGGAACCGCGTCCATGTGTCCTTTCACGATGTAATGCAGACTGAATGCAAATACATCTCCATGAACATAGTGGCGTGCACAAGCTGGAGGTCACCATTCATTCAGCGGTATAGTGTATCATATTCACACCGAAGCATCAACAACCAGGTGTAACATCACAGCTTGCCTTCCATTCTTTCCTGGAGGCTTGATTTCAGTCTTGACCCTCACGGTGACCCCTCTCACACACGAACAGCCCGCACCCCAGACACGCAACACCACAAAAAGCGCAAATACACAACTTCAACTAACAGATAACACCATTAACCCAACACTAAGCAGTCCTGTTTAAGGGCGCATGCATCTACTATGACCCTGATACCTGTATATGGACCGTTACCATGACTACCCCTCTTAAGCTGTAGGAAGCAGATTAGTAGCAGGTCCCTACATAATCATTCTGTAAGAGTGCGCATCTTCTGAGAACTCATTAGGCTAGTAGTGTCACCACAGAACTGGTTGTAGCCAAACCGCGAAAATTAGTGTAACTACACAAAGGGGCTCAGCCTAACAATGGAAACAGAGGTGGCATATGGAAATGGGTGTAGCCTAAGTGGTGACTGAGTCAAACTCTGTGTCAAATCAAATCAGTGAGGCCAATCATTCTCTGAGTAGAGAGTTTTTGAGCCATTTTGTGCCATTTGTGATTTTTACACAGAGGAATTTGTATTCCCCATTTAACCCATCCATGAAGTGAAACACCCACATACACACACACTAGGGGGCCATGAGCACACATGGGCAGCCCTATCCACGGCACCCAGGGAGCAGTTGGGGGTTAGGTGCCTTGCTCAAAGGCACCTCAGTCGTTACTGTCGGTTCAGGGAATCGAACCAGCAACCCTCCGGTCACAAGGCTGGTTCCCTAACCTCCAGCCCACGACTGCCCCATCAGTATCGGTCCATGTGCCAGGGATGCTAAATCCCATTGTGAAGGTTTACCTGATTGCTGATTAGCCAACGATGCTGCTAAACTCACTGACCACTTCATTAGGTACACCACCTTGTATCTACACTCATTGTCTATTTCGTTAGCTCCACCGACCATATAACACCACTCTACAGTTCTACAATTACAGACTGTAGTCCATCAGTTTCTCTCCTTTGTCACCATGTTTTTCAGTGGTCAGGACCCCCACAGGACCACCACAGAGCAGGTATTATGTGGGTGGTGGATCATTCTCAGCACTGCAGTGACGCTGACGTAGTGGTGGTGGTGTGTTAGTGTGTGTTGCGCTGGCTTGACGATAGCTTATCTGCTGCTGCACAGTTTGTGTTTTCTAGTCCTTCATCAGTGCTCAAAGGATACTGCCCACAGGCTGCTGCCCCCAGGATGCTGTCGGCTGGATAGTTTTGGTTGGTGGACTATTCTAAGTCGAGTAGTGACTCTGAGGTGTTAAAAAAACAGCAGCACACCAGCACCACACACACTAACTCCCCGCCTCTGTGGTGGTCTTGTCTCCCACAATGGCCCTGATCATTGAAGAACAGGGTGAAGGGGGAATAACAAAGTATGCAGTGAAACAGTCTGTAATTGTAGACCTACAAAGTGCTCCTATATGGTAAGTGAAGCTGAATAAATGGACACTGAGTGTAGATACACGTACATGTACCTAATAAAGTGGATGGCGGGTGTATATAACATACTTTATTACTGTCAGTTGAACAGTTATTAAACGGTTATAAGATCTAAATTTACAGTGTAAAAACCTGAACACAGTACAAGATGCTTTGGACGGACATCTAGCCATTTTAATTATATTTTCAGTGTAATTTTAATGTTACAGTGAACACGAATTAACAGATACGTGGTTGCACGGCTTCAAAAAGCACAAAATCTGGTCTATTCTACCTCATTATAAAAGGACAGGATGTTTCACTATCCCAAAGGTAGGATCAAAGCCTGAAGATCCTGCTCATTCCACACACCTGGTGTCAGTGAAAACTGAATAAATGCAGAAATAAATAAATAAAGAAAGAAAAGGAGTGACATGTTAATGAAAGAGACATAGTAAGTGTTGGTGAGATACGTTAAAAGCACACGTGAGCAATGAATTAGGATGCCGTCTTAATTACAGGATGCAGAAGATGAAGTGTTATTCGGCTCCAGCTGTGAGACTTAGTTCTTCTAATGTCACTTCACCTTCTGAGGGGAACGTGGGAGCATTCGCAATGGAGTGCATCAAAGACTGAATTTCGGGCTGCATTTTTAGCATGTTAAAAAATTTTATTTAGTACGTAACAAAGACAAAAACTGCATTCAGAAGTGTTCTGTGTGTGCTGCTGTCATGCCTGCTGGTTCTCCTCTCACCACCGATCTCCTGGACTCCATTTCCCATAACCCACCGCCTGAAGTCATGTGTCCATCCTTGCCCAATCACACCCCGTTGCCTCGTTCCCGGTCTCCTGAATATTGATTAGTCACCTGACTTCATTTAGTCTGTTTGCTTAAATACTTCTCTCTCGCACTGGCTCATTGCGAAGTATTGCCACTCTGTAGCATACGGAGCGTTGTCTCTGTTTGATCTTGTTTGGTAGTCTGGCTTTGACCTTATTTTGATTCTCTGGTTTACTCCTCTCGTTTGGTACCTCTGCCTCGTCTGATTGTCTGCTTGGTTTGACTCTTGCCTGTTTATTGACTCTGTCTTGGTTTTGCCCGCTGATTGTATTTCTTTGTTCTTGGTATTGCTGTGTCTCAGTACAAACCTGTTTAATAAACTGTGCCTTGCTTTTAGCTCAGCGTGCGTCACAATCTGTTTGTCCATCGTCACAGCTGCCATATTTCTACTGTCACAAGCTTCCTCTCCTCTGAAATGTAAAATTTTATTTATTTATCTTATTTTATTTATTTATTTATTTTTCCTGAACAATCAGAATAATACTGGCACATAGTATCGCAGGCTAGAATGGAGGAATTTCTCCTGACCTAACTCATGGAGTGCTAAATCGGCCAACACCTGCCTCTTCCACCTTACAGACACAACTGAGCCACGGCCGAACCCCATCTAGCAAGTTTTCTAGCATTCGCTTGTTTGGTGTTTATGTTGCAAATGAGACAAACTGCTGTGAATAATACATCATAAAAATGGTTTGTGGGAGTCTAATCCTGAGATTTCAGGCTTTCCAATAGCATATTCACAGTATTCCACTGAATTCACGCAATCGTGCTGGCATCACTTTGGGAGGCAGCTCGGCAGCACAGTGGTGGTTTAAAAAACAAACCCATCACTGATCCAGTAAAGGGATTTCAGAATACTCCATTTAGAAAAACATTTCAAAGCATATTAATACAGTTTATACAAAAAAGCCCATTTGAGCGTTTTCGATTAAAGTGTTTTATCTGTCTTATTTAATATGTTGCTGTACTGAGACCAAATGAAAGCTGAGATCTAAACAGCAGAGATTTTTATATTTATTTAAGCTTTGCCAAGTTGGGTCGCCACTTTTATTAGTTAGTGAACTCCCACACATGAAAATGATCTGAATTCTGGAAAAATGCAGGCTATGTTATACAGATCTACCAATCTATCAAATCCTTCCTTGTAGTAGGAGCCAAAGGAACCAAAAACCAAAGAGATGGTTGTTGACTTCAGAAGGACAAGGTGTGACCACTCTCGCTACTACACATCGATGGCTCCACTGTGGAGATCGTCAAGAGCACCAAGTTCCTTGGAGTTCACCTGGCAGAGGATCTCACCTGGTCCCTCAACACCAGCACCATAACCAAGAAAGCCCAGCAGCGTCTCTATTTCCTGCGAAGGCTGAGGAAGGCAAATCTCCCACCTCCCACCCTCACCACATTTTACAGAGGAACCATCGAGAGCATCCTGAGCAGCTGCATCACTGCCTGGTTTGGGAACTGCACTGTATCGGATCGCAAGTCCCTGCAGCGAGTAGTGAGGACGGCTGAGAAGATCATCGGTATCTCTCTCCCCACCATCACAGACATTTACACTACACGCTGCATCTGCAAAGCAAACAGCATTGTGGAAGACCACACACACCCCTCACACACACTCTTCACCACACACACCCCTCACACACACTCTTCACCCTCCTACCGTCTGGAAAGAGGTACAGAAGCATCCGGGCCCTCACATCCAGACTGTGCAACAGCTTCTTTCCCCAAGCCATCAGACTCCTTAACAACCAGAGTCTGGTCTGAATAATTGCACACATTTCAGTGACTGGACTGAACGC